>JANITW010000008.1:37964509-37980090 GCA_027564335.1 Erythroxylum williamsii
CAAGAGGCTAGAAGGAAAATTTGAACAAGCGATAAAGAATCATGCCTCATTTGAACAAAATTTTGAAGTCTAAATGAGCTAGTTAGTAGATGCATTGTCAGCATTAAGTGTAGGAACCCTTCCAAATAACATTGAGATGAATCCAAAGGAAAAAATAATAGCAATCACCTAAGTTGCTGAAGATAAGCCCAATTAAGTTAAAGATGATGGAGAAGAAGGAAGGCGAAAGACCAATGACGGTTCCTTGTAGGATAAATAAGGTGATTGAAATTAAAAGATATCAACCTTCGATTTCATACCCTATTCACACAATGATGAAATCAAATGATGCAAAATTGAATGAAGTTCATGATAACATTACCCCAAAAGCAAGATGATTCAAGAGATTTCTACATCCCATTCATTATTGGTAGTGTTACAATAGATAAGGCATTTATGAATCTAATAGCCAGCATAAGTATGATGCATTATACATTGTATAAGAGGATAGAATTAGGTGACATAACAACCACCCACTCGGATGGGTGTTCAAAAAGTCAATAGATCAATCCACCATCTAAGAGATGTGGTCAAGGATGTTTTGGTTAGAGTAGACAAGTTTACCATCCCTATATATTTTATAATCTTAGACATAGAAGAAGATGTGATGACATTTATTATCCTAGGGAGGCAATTTTTAGCTACCATCTGGTCTATCATATATGTTTATTGGGCAAATTGACCTTGAGAGTGAGGGATGACAAAGTATCATTTAAAGTGTCCAAGATTAAGAGCAATTCTCTCATATTTATGGGGCCTATAAAGAGCGATGAATCTTGTAAGGAAGTTGGGAAGGGTTATCCTTGTAAGAATTCATTAGAGCAATCTCCAATTTAGCAAAAGAATCGAAAGAAGAAAAAACTAAAAAAAGGTAGTAAGAATTATAGTCCTATAACTCAGGTGCAATTTATGAAAGTTCTAATGACACTACCATCATATGACCTATGTCAACCACTGTGAGCCAAAAAAGAATGTCGAGATAGCGACAATAAACACAACGCTACATGGGAGGCAACCCATGATTTTCAATTCTCAGTTGTTCATCTTTTGTACTAGAGAAGGTTTTTAATTTTGTTTGTGTGTTTTTGAATTGAGTGAACACTCGGAGGAGATCAAGCATAAGTAGGACTTGGGGACTCTTATTTTGTTCTTTTTCAATATGAATGAGAATGGTTTGATAAGGAAAACAATAAGGTGGTAATGTAATTATAAGGTATGGAGGGACCTATGGAGTGAAAGGAGGAAAAGGGAGCGAAATCGGGGAAAAAAAGTGTAGAAGTTTACAGGGACACGATCGTGGCCTGCAGCATGGCAATCCTGGTATGTGCAAATTTTAGAATTTTTTTTCCTATTTTAACCCTCTTAACCCCTTCCTAACTTATATATTTTCACTCACCTCTTACTTTTCTTACATATTTCATTTTCTCGCTATCTCTGTAAACATAAGAACGCATTTCTCTATCTATAACCATCTTAAGCCTTTATCTCTCTCAAAATTTCCTCATAACTCTCAATCCAATAGAGCCACACATTAAGCAAATTGTGAAGTTTATTCAACTTAAAGGCAATGTCCAATTATCGGGCAGTGCGTAAAGAAACCAAGCAATAGATTACAGAGTACCTTTCCCGATCTACTCGGAGGAGGAAGGTAACCGTTACCACTTCCTTAGTTTAAAGAACATTATTATACCTAAATACTTATATTTTGATACGTTAGAAGCAATTGGATTGAGAGAATAGGTTGAAGTTTTAGGAAGAAGAATTGATTAGGAAAAATTTATGCGATTTAATTATGTTGTTTATAAAAAACTAACCCTAGAACTCTTCAACTCCCTTCAATACAAGCCAACCAAACCTAGGGACCCATGGTTTTAGTTGCCAGGTCAACCATATGGCTTAGATTATAACATTTTGTGTGAAATTGATGGATTTCCTAACTTAACCATAGTAGATCAGCATGATGAATTTCGTGTCACCCACTATTGGACTGAATTGATTAGGATGGAGAGTTTTGATGGTAAAAATGCCTACAATAACATTATTCCAAGCCTTGAACACTTGCTATTACACAAGTTCATATGCCAAATTGTATTTGACAAAATCGAAACAAAAAAGTGTTCAACAAAGGGACTTTTCATTTTGTGGTGTATAGATTATAGCGTCAAAATCTGCACCTTTACCCACATCTTTAATGCAATTATTGCTACTCTAAGAAAGAGAAGCAATGATTTAGGCATGGGGTACTTAGTCATAACTATTATGGAATACTATTGTGTCAATTTCAATGGACTAACTGTCCATCATCCTGAGTTTCTCAACACTCATCACTTGGTGAGAGTTGAAAGCTTAAAGTCCCATAATATGGAACCTTGAGATATTAGCATAAAATTTCATGTTAAAACTAGGGCGAGCAGGTCAATTCGAGCTCAACACCACCGCAACAAGAGGACTTAACCAACGAGGAGTCAAAAAAGGAAGAGCCAAAGGTATGGGAGAAGGTTATGGAAGCCATGTTAAACACCAACAAAGCCATTTTAGAAATTGGCAAGGTTTTGAAGCAGATGGCTAGAGAAGAAAGACGCCAAAGTCTAGACATACAACTTATTGATTGATATTTTAAGGCTTAAGGTGTTCAACTACCACCTTAGACACCAACACCACCTCAATCACCATGACGATTCTACACTTTAACCCTTGCTTTTTATTTTTATTATTACTTTTTCAATTATTCTCATATTTCACTTGTTTAGTTATTTTTATTCCTACCTTATGTATTGCTTTTTTATTCTTCTCACATTTAGGACAATATTTTGTCCAAGTGTGGGAAGGGTTGTGTATATTATATGTTTTGTTTGAATGTAAATTTTGCATATTATATGTTAGTTTTGTTTAGGATTGCATGACGTGTTTCATGTGAATGTGTCAATGGCTAGGACTTAACATAATCGATTTAGTTTTAAACATAGTCTTTAACTTTACTTTCTTGAGAAATTAGTGTTCTATGTTGCTTAGGTTAAATATGATTGTTAATTAGGATACAATGTTAGTTCATTCACTTTACAAATTTACCACATTCATTTATAATTTTAGGTTATTCAAATAACTAACATCATTAGTATCTTTTCATGATAATGATTAGTTTAAGAAATAAGGTAGGCAAGAAAAAAAAATAATGTTGTGTAAATCTTAAATAAATAACTATTTCACTGTCCCTTTTTGAAACAAATCAGGTAATGAATAGAGCTCATAGCCAGTTGAGAATGTGATATAGTTGAGTAACTAACGGACATTTATCAAAAAATGTTGGCCTTTGTGTCAAAAGGCAACAATTGACTTTCTAACCAAGCTACTTAATAAAAACATGGCTTAGTTTAGTAACTAGGGGACATTCATCACAAATGTTTGCCTTCACATCAAAAGGCTAGGTTCTTCTTAAAAAATTAACAAAAATAGTGAGTTATTTAATAAATCCTACTAATCTTGTGACTAACATGATTTTTTATGAAAAGCCACATAAAAATAGTTACAATTTTGATTGACTAAAAATTATTAATGCGTGTATGTAAATGATAGGAGTGAATGAATGTGACATTAAGTCCTAATTAGTATATATATTTAGTTTGAATTACTTAAACAAAGATTTAAAAAATTAATACGTTAGAAGAACTTAGAGGATCGTACTTATAGTTAAATTTGTTTCGTGAAGTTCAACACCATTTTACCATTGTTACATATTTGTGTTTTATTGTGAGGTGTGTTTTGTGTTTTTTTAATTTTGTTTTTTGTTGAGAACAAGTGAAAGTTTAAGTGTGTTGATGTTGATAGTTTTTGGTTGCATAATATTTTAGTGGGTAGTTAGTATGTGTTTAGCTGTTAAATTGAGTTATTAGTGCATGTTTAGGTTAGGATTGTGTTATTTAGTTAGAATTTTGTATTTTTGAGTTTTTTATGGGTTAGACCATGCTATTGAGCTTAAATTTTCTATATTTGAGATGCCTTAATGTGTGTGTCAATGTTTTAGATCTAATATCAAAGAATAGAGAGAATTCAAAGGAAGCCTAGGGCAAGGCCCAGTGCCAAGATCATTAAAAAAAATTTGGTAGGTCTACCACTATCTTGGCAAATCAGAGGAAGCTAGGAGCAAGGCCCAAGGCCACGATCATAACAAAAACTTGGTGGGTCTTCCACGATCATGACAGAAAGCAAAATTAAGTGTTACAATTATGGCATGTACGATAACAAACACTGATTGACTTCTAAAACATGACTTCTCAATAGATATTTTGGATTTTTAAGCCCGAGGAAACCTTAATGTTTTCCCTAAATTAAAAAGATATATATATATAAAAGAAAGAAGACCTAAAGGAGAACACCATTTTTTTCCACTTTAAGAAAGATCTAAGGGAGAAGAAGAAAAAGAAGAGAGGACAAGAATAGAGAGGGAGAAGAAGGGTTGCGGTGCTGCTATCTACTCGACCCATTCCAACCCTTCCAAGTGACATATCAATTCATCTTTATTATTATTTTTTTAAACGTACGAGATGGATTTAATAGTGATGGATTTGATTTTGATGATGATGATGATGTTATAAACTCCTTTAGGGATTTGTTCTTGAATCAATGTTAATGTGATTTCTTTTGATGTTAATACATTGGGAGTTGTGATTATTTATTCCATTTACATGTTTTGGTAACACATCGAGAGAGTGACCTAATAGAAAAATGATTAAATTACGTAGTGAGAGTTAAAGAATCTAATAGATCACATAAATAATCAAATCGGTAATTTATACGAAGAGAGATCTCGTGTGAGGACCCTAATAGTCTGCTAGAGAGCTTAAGATCTAATTAGATGTGTGGGTTTTTTGTTAATTGAGAGATTGAAAATTCCATAATTCAATTAGGGGTTATAAATTAGGGTTTAATAATTATAACTTGAGAAAGAATAATCCACCATTCAAAAGTCTAGGACTAATACCGTATTAACTCAAAAGTGATCACATTAGTATTTGATGATAAGATAAATCCCCTTATCATAATCAACTAATATTCCTTGTGTAATTTTTGATTGTTCACTTGTGGTGCTCAATTTGATTCCTTATGTGTTAATTTTATAATTTAATTTGCAATCAATCCATATTCCCAAATTTACTTTTTTTTTTAGTTTATATTTTGTTTCTATAATCCTTTTAGGCCTTAGATAACCTAAAATTAGATTAGTTTACTAACTCCTGATGGGATTAACACCTCATATACTATATTCATGACCCATGAACTTTTAGTATATTGAAGGTTTTATAAGATTAAAACTCGTTCTATCAACTATTTTAAAGGATGAGATTCCTCAAAGTAATCAGTTCATTGGATTCACTCAAAAGGCCAAAATAAGACCAATTATCATGCCAAATGCAATGATTACAATATTACCAATTTTTTCTGAATTACCATCATAATTTTTCCCTTTCAACTTTTAGTAATTATACATAGTCCGGGAAGTGCTTGCTTTAGATTGTATATTCCATATGTTTTCATTCCTCAATTAATAGACATGTATTAATTACATGAAAAGTGATTGTTTGTCATTTAGTAACCTCCATAACATTTTTCCATGAGGACCTTTTTTTTAAGCTTCAATGTTTTGATTCACAAACCTTCATCTTCTTTTAGTAATTTTTTTCCCATTTCACTTTATCCATATCTCTCTTAATGGAATCCTCTAACTATAATAAATTCCTAAGAATTTCCTCCACTATTTTGTTTGTAAAGTTCTTGTTGCGTTAATTGGAGATCATTTTCCAAATCTTGTCTATACATATTTGAAACCTTTTATAAGAGTGCTCTTGCTTGTTATAGGAATCCCAAAACATGCGATGATTGGGTGGAGAGAGCTTGACTTTTAGGTTTGTGATGGTTGAGTACTAAACAACAATCTAAAGAGCTTCTAAGGAGAGGTATAAGTTTCTTTTGTCTCTATTTAGGTAGAGACAAAAATGAAACCTAAAAGAGGATGAGACAAAGGAATTAAACAATAAAGAAGCTCTAACACAAAAATTAGAGATTAGTAAAACCTAAAAACAAGATGATACAAAATTTTATTTTTATTGAAATTTTAGAGAAAAGAATATGAAGTAAGAGAATGAAAAGGAATCACAAAGAACACAAGTTATAAGTGTTTAATTATTCATATTTATATGTTTATATATAATACATTTTCTTTGTTTATTTGAATATTTTTATTATTTTTGGTACCTAATTCATTTATGCTTTATTTTCAGCCTAGAATTCACTTCTTTAGAGAAAATGAAGGAATTTGGACTAGGTTGGAGCAATTTGGAGCTTTTTTGACGAAGTTATAAAGCTATAAATAAAGAACTTAGTCTAGTACACAGTCATTTACTTACTCCTATTCTTTATTATTTTTAAATTTCCAACTTACATAAATGTGTTTGAAGTATATTGATGTGTTACACACTCATGCTTAAGAGGTACGTGTCTATGTTAGATGTTGATGAGCCTATGCTCACATTTTTGGCCCATATTTATGCACATGTTTGCTTTAGATACAAATCTCGTGTTTTTTAAGCACATAACTGTGTACTTTCATATGTTTAACCTAGAAAATTCATTTTTGAATTGTAAAAGGAAAAAATGAAGAGAAAAAGAGTATAGTGGTTTGAGAGGCAAAATTAGATGTCCTAGAATGATATAGGAGATGAAGAATCAGCAACAAAACAAATTTGGAGTGAATTTCCATGACCTAAAGTGAATTTCATGAAGATTAAAGGGGATTTTTGGTTTTCATTTATTTTTATATTTTTCCTTTACTTTTGATGTTATTTATTCTATGATTAGGAACTAAATCTTTATGTTACCTAAATATGATGAACCCAAGGGTGGATTTTGTTGTGAATTCATTTTAATTTAATTTATTTGTCAATTTCATTATAATTTGACAATGTGTTCTTTACTTTTTAAAAATTGATTCTTTCTAGTATATTGATTCATGTTTGATTTCATAAAATTGGGATTGAGAAATCCTTTTTAAGAATCGATCTAATTTAATTGAAAATATTTGCTTGCAGTCCTATAGATAGGATGACATAAATCTTCCTGATTATGATCAAACCTAGTAAAGTAATTCATAAATATAAGTAATGAAATTTTGGGGGTTTTAATTTTGAAAAGATTTTGGTTAATCAACCTAGATTTACTTGTTAATAATCTTGAGAAAGTTAACAATATAATTAAGGAATTTTCATAATTCGATGAACTTTAGGTTAAATTGATATAAGAATTCATAATTGAATGAGGAGTCTTAGAGGGATCCATTACATAAGTACTACTATTTTTATTGATTTTTTATTTATTTAATCTTTGTTTTACTTAGTCAATTGTATTAATTTATTTAATTTATTTCATTAATTTTTATTTTAATAATGTCCATCATCATAATTGTTAGTTAGATAATAGGAAAAGGGATAATACAAAAACTCATTTTCTATGTGCGATCGACACTTAATACACCAAAACTTATATTATAAAAGTGATTAATGCACTTTATTAGAAAGAACTATGGGATAGAAGATTGAAAACATTAATAATGTAACACCCACTATCATAGAGTATATGCTCAAACATCCAAAGGACATTCAAGAACATACCTTATAAAATTGGCAAGTAAGAGCAATCATATTCACTTATTATGGCATCATACAGTACAAAAGTATTCAAAAGACTAAATTTCCTCATTTCATTCACAAACATAAGCTTACAATGTCTTTACATGCCATAATCCATATAGTTACAATACAAAAACATTTAAGGTTCTACTATTTTATACAAAAGTTCTATATGAAATGAGATGCTAACTAAAAACAATCTAACTAAGCTCCTCAGATATCAGCTGACTAGATCTTTAAGCCATTTTTTTTTCAAAATTGACAATATTAGACTGCTACTAGATTGCCTTAGAAGCTAGGTCTCCATAGTACCTGAAAATCAACATTTGCAATTTTGATGAGTTTTGTTCACTCAGTGAGTGAATCATTATCGATGTGCTCACTTAAAATAGAACATAAACATCACAAATGTATAACATAGTTCAAACAATATCATACATCATTCAGAATTTAATCCCTTATATTAGTAGATCTTAGAACATCATATTTCAATAAGCCCATATGAATACAAACATTTCATATAATTATTTCAGAATAATCCAATCATTCATTTTGACCATTTATATCATCTACATGTACATAAACATAGCATATCATTAACTCAATTTATTCATTCTTCACAATTATTCACATGATTCATGTAAAAATATATATGCAATGCACATGAGACTCTACTTTCATTCTATTTTGTTATGATAGAGGGCCTATTTCACTGTCCTGTTTTCCTTTGTGGATACTGATCTCATTTCAGATACTATACTGTACCCCTTAATAGATATCGAGCTCATTAATTACTGATTCTGTGGCTCTTTGTGCACATTTTTTAGCTTTAAGCTCTTTTCGAACTGATCACTCTAATCACAACTCCTTTATCTGATCATTTACATCAATGCCATGAAATGCATCATTTCATAAAATATGTTATTCATAACTTTCATTTAACGTGCATAATTACTTATCACATTCCCAAATATCAAACTCCTTAAATCATCCATGTCTGAAATTATCACAATCATATCAGTAACAATTCAGTAATTGACAATAATTAAAAACGATTCAATCATAATGAGACAACATCTAGGTTAACTCACAAAACGCTCCAGATAAACTATTGCCTTAACGATCTGGCAATGTTTGGACATGGAGGCTGAAATTGTGCTTCTATATCATGCAATACACACATATTTACAGATTATGACTTGTTTAATCAAACAGATATTCAAATATACACAGATATATGTGTTACGTTCAATGCATGCTCTATTGACTTTTTTCGTTAAGTATCCTTAATCTCAAGTCTTGATCATTCAAATATTATAGCTTGTACATAATTTGTTTTCAATTAGTTTATACCTTAAGTAAGTTTGATTACTACAAATTCATCAGTCATTCAATCACCAATCTTTTTTGTAATGTTTTATATTCTCATAATTTCCCAATTGTTATTCATTTATACCTAGCTCACATTGTTCATATCTTTTGAATCACATTTGCATTCATAAGAACATCTTTATACCATTAACAACTCATACTTCCAAAATTCATATATGTTAATATCAAAATAATCCATTCTTTAAATTTTAACATCAATTAACAACCTAAACTTATCAAACCCTTAACCTCTTAATCCAACAAACTAGGTTCATTTTCAAGCCTCAATCAAGTTCAAATACACCAATATAAAGTGTCTTGTCCTCATGTGGTTTAACAGTTGCACAAAACATAATTTGCCATATCAAAAGCTTACCCATAATCGTGGGTTACCTTCCTACGATTGTTACATAAGCTAATGCATCTACCCACAATCAATGACTACCCATTTCCCTGAAATTTTCCATATTCAAACACCTTTATTCCAATTTCAAAACACCTTTATAATAGTTCCTAAATTATGCCTCAAGTATATCTTAATTATATATCAATTCCTCACCAATCTCATCTCCAATTCTAACTCAAAATGATTCATTTGGCAGCTCATAACTATTGTCTTTCATGAATTAAAACAAAACAGAAACTATCCAATTCACTATCTCATTCTATCACAACCTCATCATCAACATAATATACAATTATTTCCAATTTCACCATCACAAATTTTATATTATAACATTCCATGAAGAACAATCTTTTAATTACTTGTCTAGCTCAAATTTTGGCTCAAAGATCAAGCCAATTCATCTCTCCATGCATTCAAAATCATCGAAGTACAAGATGAAAGTAGGATGTTTCCAACAGAAGTAAAATGATGATAGCAAATTATAACTATCTTTGAGTAGATTTTCTCATATAGATCTTGTAGTGAGTATGAACGAAATGGAAACAAGGTTCATAAGTTGGGAGGGTTTCGGTGGTAAAAGTAGTGGAAAAGAGAAGAATGAACTAAACTAAAACTTCTCCTATACAAACTTGACACATCAAATGCTATGTGTCACCATCTTACATTAACATTTTTCCTTAGGCATGTAAGTCACTTGTCCTACGTATATGCTACCAATTGTCACCTAGTTATTAATCCATTTGTTAATCTATGATCAATGCCAATTTTCAATTAATTAGCTATGCCAAATGTCACTTATTTATAGGCTTATTCATCCTAATTTTTCATGTGTCAATTTGTCTTACCACTTAGCATTTTTCCTAGACCAAAATTACATTTTAATTCATCAATTTTTCAATTGTACCAATTAATTCTAAATTTACTACTTGTAATCAATCAAACCAAAATGCAAATTAAATGATACGAAGACAAAAACAAGAATTGATTCCAACTAATGTTAACCCATCAAAAAATATGCCCTAGAAAATTTATAAATAAATTTAAACAAAACAAAAAATAGATAAAATAGATGCATAATGGAATTCATTTTTTGATTATAATTAATCAATAAACAAATTCGTAAAGTATTTGAATGCCACATAGAAAAAAATCTTTAATAAGTTCCAAGTTCAATAAAGAATAAGGAAAAGAAGCTCTAATTATTATTATTAAATAAATACCTTAAAAATTTCTGACATTGAAAAGTAACGTGATTTAAATTCTATACATGAAACTAAGGTCTCTAAACTTAAATAAAACTAGAGCTTTGATTGAGCTAGGTCTCCGTCATAGTCATAGGCGAAGCTGTGTTGACCAAAACGTTAACTTTAAATGGTATCATAGATCATGCCATTAAAATTTTAAAACATAATTTTCCCTCTCTTTAATTTTTTGTAAATTTCTTCAAAAACCCTGTTCTTAACTGAAACCTATATACTTTAATTTCCCTTTAATTATCATAAGTTGCAACCACTTTTTTCAACTTAAAATCCAAATTTTTAAGCCTATAAGGCTCAAACTCTTTTTTTTTTGGGAAATTTTGCATATTGAGAAAATTATTATCTATTTTTATTCTTAACTTTTCCACAATACACAACTATGACTTCATAATTACCCCTACAAACAAAAGAAAGAATTTACAAGTAATTCAAGATAGCTCTAAGAGTAGAGAATATATAAAAGCCAAGGCTTCATGCCAAAATAAGCACCTATACTTACATTTTTCAATGAAGATAAACACGAATGGTAAGCTTACTTGAATCTTATAGATGTAAAATAAAGTAGAAGAATAAATTTGAAATGATCTGGAGCGTGTGGGTTTGTTATATGAAATGAACAACTATAAATGGCAATCAGTTATTGACATAACTAACAATGCCTTTTGAAAAATCACTTTAGAAATTTTAACTACATTGAAAGTGTTTATGAACGCTGAATATTAAGAAGAATGTAATAGAATTAAGATTAGGAGAAATTAAATGATTTCTAAATTATTTTTTTATAGTATAATGTATGTTTGTATACCTAAATAAGTGAAAACAAAAGACGTAAGAAAACTATATAACTGATTTTTCCGTCAATATTTATAAGAGGAAACCTAAAGAATTTTGGAAAATCATATCAACTAACACCTTTGACTACGATCCATTAACAAAAAAGAGCAATCCAATCGTCTCTTTTGCCTTTATATACTTTAACGAAGTAATATCTTAGTCATTTTAAGGGAGAAAGGAGAGTACAAAACTAGTCACATGTGGAGATTTGTTCTATTTGTTGTGCATAGTTAAAAGGAGACTGTGTCATCCAGAATTATGTTTTGCCATGTATCTTGAACATATGGGAAATAAGAAGCACGGTGTAATAAGTAGAGAGCTATTATCTGACTGCACTATTAAAAAACTAAGTGCTTTTTATTTTCGTTTAAACTTAATTACTAGGTATTGCATAAGAATTTTCGACCTCGAAATGATAAGGCTTATAAAATTAGTATAGGTTATAAGGTTGATGACACTTGTATTCTATTTTTTAGAGATGGAGTTAAAGTCCTTATAGTTCCTATATGTGTGATATACCAAACTACCTCCATAATCTTTGCAACACTAGAGAAAGACAAAAAAGATTAAGAAAAGCCTATTGTTTACTCACCTCCTATTTACTTTGCTCTCCTTTATATTCAGCCTTGTACATTTTAAAATTTCCTTTTTTTTTCCTTTTGAGATACCAAACTACATTTTATTTCAGTTATATTATTCTATTTCTACTTAGTATTTATTTCAATTTGTATTTAGTTCCAAATTTCATTTAAGTTTTATTATTTTTGCATTGCAATTTTTATGCTTGTTTGTAAGGTAAAAAATAATTTTAAATGTCGATCAAAATTACCTTAGATAGCATATTACAAACAAGAGTCGAAAAGTTTCTAGTCCCTTATTATTTTCATCCCTTGATATTTATTGTCCTTAAAATTTTGTATTCTTTAAAATTTGTATATTTAGGATAATGTGAAACTCGAGTGTGTGAAGGGAATTAATTATTTATAGGCCTTATTTTGCTTATAAATCGTATTGTAATTAGTTTAATAGGAATAATTATTAAAAAATTGTCAATAAAAGAAGATTGATCAAAATAAAACATTATAATTTTTTTTCGAATTAATTAGTTTAAGTCAATAGTTACGAAAACTTATAACTAATTTAGTTATATTTTCCTAATGATCTTGAAAATTGATACTTTAATTTGCATTATGATGCATATTTTGTATAATTTGGTCATATCTTTGAGTTAGAAGTGGATGATTTTTTAGCATGTTAGTATTTCACCAAAAAAATGAAAAAAATATATTAAAAAATATCTAAATAAGTGATAATAAATAAATTCACTCAAATGGCTATGGACTAAACAAAAGGGTTTAAATTAAAAAGTTGTAATAGTATTCATTTAAAATAGTGACTAATTAAGTAACCGAGAATGTGCAGGATAAGGTGTTTACTTTTGTATGAAAAAGTTAGGTGATTTTTCAAACAAGCCTCTCTAAATGATCCTTTGTAAATTTAAAAGTTAATGCTGTATTTTTCTATTAATTGATGTATTAAAATTTTTGAAAATTTAACCATCTTGCTTGTGTATATTTATTTAATGCATTAAGTTGAGTTTTCTAGATTAAGTTGATGCTTAAAGCATTATAGGTTAAAATTGAATTAATTTATGATATATTGCAAGTTGTTAAATGCTTAACTAATTGATTAATAATGCAATTGAGTGAATGACATATAGTCTTAATTTATAAAATTGATTTGCTAAATTATTTTTTCAACTTACTACCTTTTCAATTAAATTTAAATTAATCTGCTTAAGGATAAGTATAAGCTTAACTATGGGGACATTTATTGTGCATGAAAATGCAAATATTTTAAGTATTTTTCTTATTTTAATGATAAATTATCTTAAATTGTTTTTTATTTTTTCATATAATTATGCAAATTAGTTATTGAGATAATATCATTCAAGAAAAATCGTAATGAAAATCTCAATTCATAAAGGAACACAAGTCCATGTTCATGTTCTAGCCTGTGTTATAGATGGAGAAAGTATAATAAGTGACAAATCATTTATAAGACCATGTGCAAGTAAAAAGAGAAATGGAAAGATCCATAGTTTGAAAACACAATTATAGAAAGAGGACATGTATTAATTTCGAACAAATTTCAAAGATCCATAATTTCTTGTGTACTTTAAATAAATTTTAGAAGAAAAAATACTAAAGACATCTTTTCTCTCTAAAAGTTAGAGTTAGTTATTTGGAGGCTTTTATAACACATAATAAAGGCATCCTTTTCTCTTTAAAAGTTAAAGTTAGCTAAAGAGAGACTTCTATAATCCTCCTATTTCCATTTAAGTTATTTTCATTATAGAATCAAATTCTAGATATTATCTCAATGAAATAAGCTACTAACAAGGATTAGTTCATTTAAATTTATTTCTATCGAAACTTCTTTATTTTTCTCTTTCATTTTATTGTTTTGATCACGCTTTATGGATAAACATTCTTTAATGTTTAGATAAAAAAAAACACTTATGATTATTTCTGTATTTGATTTAATTTATGATATGGAATATTTTTGCAAGCTATCTTCGATTAGTTTTAATGTTGATTAATTTATGTTAACTTCTAAATGTTATTTGAATTTACTTATGGATGACTCCAAAAAGGATACTTACGAGTGGATTATGGATTAGTTAAAGGGTTTGAATGTGGCACTCAAGTGAGACCTATGTGACCTTCTTGGTGTTAATGTAAAACCTTTCATGAAATTTTATAGAACATACTACATTCAAAGAAATGTTAACAAAGTTAGAGATATAGATTAACCGACTAGAAATTGCATGGTTGTAAATCCAAAGAGGGTGATCTTAGTATCTAGAAGATCATATTGCTTCAATTAAATATATCCATTTTGGGCTAGCCAAATTATGAAATAAAAAGTAATAATAGAGGAAGTAGTTGTTTAGACATTGATATTAAATTGAATTCTCTTTTCAAACATTTCCTAATTATTTATTATCTTAGTTGCCTATGTAGGTTTTATTTTAGTTTATATTTTCTTTAATCAAAATCCAAATTTTTTTATTTTTTAGACTAATTAAGAGTTATTTTTTAAATTCACTCTACTTCCTCGAGGGATCAACTCCTACTTATCATTGTATTACTTGCTAATAAAAGATGTAGTTGCCTTAGTTTTAGGTAATAAATTAATGATAGGAAAATTCATAACTTAGATAGAGAAGTTACATTGAAAGAAAGGTCAATGAATTATTTGCCTTGAGGAGAGTATTGCTACTATGACTTAAAAAAAGGTTTTCCTAGAATTTGTATCAAATTTGAAATGGAAAATGGCATGTCTAAACTTCAAATATTCTTAAGCTTAATAATGAAGATTGATTAATCCAAGCTAAGATCAACCTAAGCTATCAACTTAAACCTTACAAAACTATTCAAACTAAGGACTCGAGAGCAACATGTAAGTTTATTGCAATGGGAGAGAATATTATCTTATATGCCTTTGTTGGACTAATTTTAAAAATTTAACAATCCATTATACAAGTTAGAGGAGATCCAACACCTATAATTAGTGATCAATCTAAACACCAAGGTTAGCAAATTCATTAGGAACATTCAATAGAAATGGCCTTACCATAACAATAGAGGAGTGGAAGTCATCATGAAAATACGCTAATATGTCAAGAAGAAAAATTGGATGAAATCATATGGATTGCTAATGGATCAAAAGTCTTTAACTAAAAAGTATGCAAAAACTCTATTTAGAGGGAATTAAAAAAAAGAGAGAATTGAAGTGGGAATTAAAAAAAAGAGAGAGAAATGAAGCAAACTTGTATAGGATAATGACATTTTCCCCTCACATGCTTTCATTACCTAGTTAGAAATTGTTGGAAGACTGATAACCCAAGGCATAATCAAGTTCCCAATAGCTTCATTAGAGTGTGAGCTATGTAATACTCACCCAAAATTGATGGATCATATTATGATT
>JANITW010000008.1:38143493-38154423 GCA_027564335.1 Erythroxylum williamsii
TAAAAGTGATAATACTCAAATCCTAGTGATGGACTGATGAAATCATAGACAGGTTGGCTTTATTAGCTATGTTAATGCACTAAAGAGTAAATACTCCATTCTTAGGTAGAATTCTAGAGCCTTTTGCCTCAAATATAGGGTCATGGATATAAAATTTTTTCATAACGCAATTCTTTCCATAAGGAATACCAATAGATTTATTTTTGATGTTCATGAAGCATGAACAATGCATATCTCCCTAAAGTAATTGAAGAGTCAACACTTGAATACTTTCAACAAATTATAAGCATTTTCACTTAAGACTTACTCATGCGTAGGTAACTAGATCCATAGTTTCAAACTCCTTAAGCCAGAAGCAAGACAATTCCCTTATTAAGCCTTTTTTAAGAAGGGGTATTGAGAGGACACTATTTAGTAGAAACTCCAACTCCCGGACCAAATGTCTTAAAAGCCTACTTTTACTAGAAGACATGACATTTGATTGGAGACATAGTCATAAAGGCCATTTTGGAATTTTTAAAAATGGACAAGCTACTAAAGGAGATTAAAAAAGATTCTTCTTATACCTTGTGCCTTAAACACCTAACCTTAGAGTATTAAATATTATAGAACTATTTTTCTTGCATAAGATAATTGTCAAGATGTGATGCAGATTGAAAAGCATTACAATACTTGGAGCAATGGGATAAAAACCGCACAAAGTGGTAGTTTCATAATTATGGTCCAATTCGAGTATTCAATTTGACAATTTTGCAATTTTAGGTCATTTTCTATTTCGTAATTACTTTTATGGGGAATTAATTTTTTGACAAACCATTTTGTGCTTCATTCTTGGTAAATTTTGGGTTGTTGGAATATTTTATATTTTTGGGCATAATTAGGGTTTTCTTTATATCTTTGGGATCTATGCCTATATAAATGCATTGTAGTTGACAGTCAAGACAATTTTTTTATTAATCAAATAAGAATTTCCTTCTTCATAATTCTCTTTTCTTCTCGAAATTCTTTTGTGAATCAACGAAATTGAAAGAGTCCTATATTCCTGGAAATCATGAACAATTCAATAGGTCTATAAAGGGCTTCCACTATGTCAGCTAGTATCAGAGATAGTTCATTCCTGAACTCATAGTGAGAGGAAGAGCAATTCGGCAATAACTTGTAGATGAAAATTATGAGTGAGACGACTTGTGACAGATGGAGCAACTTCTAGCTAAGCAATTTAATCAACGTATGGAACTAATGATGGAGCAAATCAACTAGAGGTTTGTTGGACTTATGAAAGGTTAAAACCAATGAGGGAGGAGAGATCACTAACAAGAGGAAAAAAACGAGAGCACTGAATCAGATGGTAATGAAGGGAACTCCAAAGAAGTTCCTCATAGGCATCACAAAAGCAACGAAAAAGAGGATAATCGATGTTGGGAATTGGGGATGCAAACTGAAATTTTTGAGTTCCATAGAAATCTCAATTAGGAAGAGTTTATAGATTGGTTGACAGTGACTAAGGAGATCTTGGAGTTTAATGAAGTCCCAAAGAATACAAAGGTGTCTCTTGTGGCTACTTGGTTTAGTGTCAGAGCTGCAGTATGGTGGAAGCAGTTAAAGATGACACATTCAAGGCAAGACAAAAGTAAGATTAGCACCTGGGAGAAGATGAGAGAAAAATTCATGAAGAATTTCTACCATACAATTGTTAGAGGCTGTTGTATCAAAGGTTATAGAACCTAGAGTAGGGTATAAATATAGTGGACAAGTACACTACAGAATTCTATAAGTTGCTTTTTTACGATGAGATACAGGAGAAGGAGGACTAGCTTATTTCAAGGTACATTGACGAGTTGCGAGAATAGATCTAGGACATGGTAAACATGTTCGACCATGTGCCTGTGTCAGCGGTTAACTAGTGCACCTTGATAGTTGAGATACAAGTTCAGCTGTTAGGAAGAATTTCTCTTACGGGTCCTAACTGCTCACTCAATGTGAATAATGCATCAAGCAGTAGAGTGAATAGGCCAACAAATTAGAATGGTGGGCAAAATAGAGGTGATACTAGTGTGAATCCAACCAATAGAGTAACTAGAGGTGTCAGTCATTACTTTGGGTATGGTGAACCTTGTCAACAAAGAAGGAATTATTTATGGATTCTGAAGAGGGAGACGTTGAAGACATAGTCATTGGAGTATAATCAGATTTTGACATTAAGGAGTATATAGAGGAGGCACAAATTGAAGGAGATACATGTATTTGTTTAATAGTCAAACGGGTATGTAACCCTAAAGTTGTTATTGGCGATGAGTGCCTGCGGAATAATATATTCCAGTCCACATACACCATCTATATTAAAATATGTCAATTTGTGATTGATGTTAGTAGTTGTGAGAATATAATATCTATAAAGACTTTCAAAAAATTGAATTTAAAAACTGAAAAGCACCCTACATCTATAAGATGGCTTGGTTAAAGAAAGGTAATCAGATCACAGTGTCTTAACGTGCTTTGGTGTCTTTTTCTATGGGTCCTAAATATAGAGATTCTATATAGTGTGGTATAATTTCCATGGATTCTTGTCACTTGATGTTGGGGAGACCTTGGCAGTATAATAGGTAAATGGTATATGATGGTAAGGTTAACACGTACAGTTTTGTATTTGAGGGAACGAAGATCATACTATTGCCTAATAAAAAGGGTGGACAAGAGTAAACTAACGAGGGATAGTACTAAACTATTATCCTTGGCTAGATTTGATGAAGTATTGCAGGAGTCAGAAGTGTTGTATATACTGATCGAGAATGAGGTTGAACCAGACATGATTGCAACATAAGCGACGGTTGAGCTCCTCAATGAATTTAATGACATGTTCCCGAGTCAGTTACCTAATAGTTTGCCATCGTTACATGATATTTAACACCAAATCAATCTTAAACCAGGAGCTATGTTAACAAACCACCCTCATTATAGAATGAGCCTAAAGAAGCATAAGGAGTTATGCAGTCAAGTGGAGGAGCTACTGGTAAAAGGGCATCTACGTGAAAGCCTAATTCCTTGCACAATGTCAACCTTATTGACGCTGAAGAAAGACGGTTCATAGTGTATGTGTATGGACGATAGGGCCATCAATAAGATCACAGTGAGGTATCGATTTCCTATTCCTCACCTTAATGATTTACTTGATTAGATTAGTGGTGTTGCTATATTTTCCAAACTGGACTTGAAGAACGAATACCATCAAATTCAAATCAAGCCCGATGATGAGTGGAAGACAACCTTTAAGATGTGAGAAGGGTTATATGAATGGTTAGTAACGTCATTTGGTTTGTCTAATGCACCCAATACCTTTGTGCTTGTGATGAATGAAATTTTTAGACCTTTCATTGGCAAATTTGTTCTTATGTACGTTAATGATATATTGATTTATAGTCTTAATGAAGAGGTGCATATACAGTATTTGCGGGAGGTTTTGTTTGTCCTTTGTATTTTATGCAACAGTAAAGAAGGGTGTATTTATGACAAATAGAGTCCTATTCCTAGGGCATGTGGTTTCCAAAGACAAACTATAGGTTAACGAGTCCAAAATTGAAGTAGTGAAGTAGTGGCCATAACCATAAACCATAACAAAGCTTTGTAGTTTTCATGGTTTGGCAACTTTTTATAGGCATTTCATTCCCCAATTTAGTAGTATCATGGTCCTAATCACAAATTGTACAAAGGGAGGCAAGATTGCATGAACTAAAGAGGCTAAGGGAGCATTCTGATTGACGAAGGAACGCCTTACTATAACATCAAATATTAGCAGTGCCTAACTTTTTCCAACCATTCCAATTGTAGAACGATGCCTTAAAGGTGGGTATTGAAGTAGTTTTGAACTAGAATAGTAGACCAATGGCATATTACAATGAGAACTTATCTAGATCCAAGCTCAATTACAGTACCTATAATTTGGAGTTCTACACTGTCATACAAGTTGTCAAAAATTGGAAGCACTATCTGTTCCATAGAGAGTTCATCCTATACTAATCACGAAGCCTTGAAGCACCTCGAAAGGCAAGATAAGGTGTCGGCTAGACATGCCCTTTAAGTCACGTATCTACGGCAGTGCACTTTCATAATTAAACATAAGATGGGGATGATGAATCGCATGGCAGATGCTTTGAGTCGTCAAAGGGCATTGTAGACTAAAATGAATGTGGAGGTATCTAGTTTTGACACTTTTCATGGTTTGCAAGATACTAACGTATATTTTTCTAGCATTTTGAGTTTTGTGCAGGTAGGAGAAAAGACAAATTTTGTATTATAAGATGGGTTTCTGTTTAAAGGGAATGAACTATATGTCCCATAATGCAGTTTGCAATTAAAGATTATTCAAGAGCTACATAATGAAGGGCATGTTGGGTATGGTCACACTCTAAAGCTAGCCCAAATCTCTGACTTCTATCCCACAACTCGAAAAGAGGTAAAGAAGTATGTCCAACTTTATCTAATGTGCCAAGTTTCGAAAGGGGTGGCAACTAATGTAGGGTTATACAGACCATTACCCATTTAAATACAACCATGGGTTGATATTAGTATGGATTTTGTGTTAGAATTACCTCGTATATAATGGGTTAATGATTCCATACTCATTATGGTTGATCAATTTTCTAATATGATTCACTTCATCCCCTGTAAGAACACAACTGATGCTATTAGTGTCGTGTAATTGTTTTTCTAAATGTTTACTATCTGTATGGGCTACACAAATCTATTGTCTCAGATAGGGACACCAGGTTCCGTAGTCATTTTTAACGTAACTTATGAAAATGGTAAATACATAACTCAACTTTATTAATGCCTATCACCCTTACACAAATGGGAAAAATTAAGTTATCAACAAATCCTTGGGCAATTTGATGTGATGTCTAATTTGTGATCATGTGTAGAGTTGGGATTAGAAGTTATTTCAAACAGAGTTCTCTCATAACCATGCTATCAATAGGAGTACCAGTTTTAGCCTATTCCAAATGTTGTACTATGTTGTGCCTCAAGGTCCCCTAAACTTACTCCCTATGCCACAGCAGACTTTAATTCATGACAAAAGAAAAGGATTTTATGGGTTAACTATAGGAGGTTTATAAGAAAGTCGTTAAGAACCTTCAATAAGCAGCTTCTAAGTATAAACAAGCTACTGATCAGAACGAAGACACATGGAATTTGATGTTAGTGACTATGTTTAGGTTGTCCTCACTTGTGATCGATTTGCTACAAGTGACTACAACAAGTTGTCAGCTGAGAAACTTAGGCCTTTGGAGATTGTAGAGAAAATAAACCCTAACACATACCATCTTAAGTTACCTAGTCAAATTCGAACTTCGGATGTTTTCAATGTCAAATATCTAATGCGCTTTCATAGTGACTCTTCTGATAACGACCAAGCAGCCAATTCAAAGACAAATTTTCTTGTTTTTTAGGAGAATGATTTGGATCGAAAAGCAATACAATACTTGGAGCAATAGGATAAAAATCACACATATTGGCAATTTCATAATTATAGGCTAATTCGAGCATTCAATTTGAAAATTTTGCTATTTTTGGTAACTTTTTATTTCGTAATTACTTTTATAGGGAATTAATTTTTTGACACACCATTTTAGGCTTCATTCTTGGTAAATTTCAGGTTTCAGGAATATTTTAGTTTTTGGACATAATTAGGGTTTTCCTTGTATCTTTGGGATCTCTGCCTATATAAAGGCATTGTAGCTAAAAGTCAAGACAATTTTTTCTATTGAATTCCCTCCTACATAATTCTCTTTTCTTTCAGTATTCTTTTACAAATCAACGAAACTGAAAGAGCCTTATATTTTTAGCAATCGTGAGTGATTCAACAAGTCTACAAAAGGCTTTTACTATGTCAAGATCTTAGCAACTAGACTAAACTTGGTTCTAAAACACATCATTAGTCTAAGTTAAGAGGCTTTTCTCCAAGTAAGAAGCATGTAGAATAATATTAATAACTTAGGACATATTCAAGAACTACCACATAAGAAATAAGATCAAAAATTGTTTAATGAAGTTTGAATTCAATAAAGCCTTTCATTCAGTCAATTGAGAGTTTCTAACTATCACTCTTGAGGAATTAGGGTTCTTCAAATAGCTTATATTCTACGTGGATAACAACCTTCTATGATATATTGATTAATGGAGAAGTTACTCATATATTCAATGGAAGAATGGCCTAAGATAAAGGGTCCATTTATCATATTACTTATTTCCTTATATATTAAAGTCATTAATAGATTTTTCGTAAAAAGAATTGAAAAAAGTAGAAAGTTCATCTATCATTATCAATTCAAGAAGCTAACTCTTTAACTTATCCTTTGTTGATGATATATTATTGTTATTTGGAGATGATATTAATTATATCAAGTTGCCAATGGGCATGTTGGATGTTTTTAGTGGCATTTCAAGGATTAAAATTAATCCTGACAAGAGCAATAGTATTGTATGAGGAAGATACCCACTCCTTGCTAAAAAAAGTCTCTCGTATTATAGGCTCCAAAATCCAAAACCCTTTTAAGAACAAAAGACAATTTCAAAAAGTGCACAAAGATAAACAAGAATTTGGTATTGACACATTCTTTTGGATCATATAAATTATCATTACCAAAGGAGTCACAAATTTTGGCACATCAATAGCACAAAAATAGAACTTCAGCATATCCCTTGTGGCCCTATCTCTGATGCTATCTTGTCTAGACAAAGATTTGAGGGTATAGTTCATTAATTTCTTTTAGTTATAATTGACTTACATGTTACCCTATTTTAGTGTAACCTTATATCCTCTAGGCCTTGGTCCCTTTTAAAGATCCTTTACTAATTTAATTCAAGATTCAAAAAATATAAAAATGTAATATCTTTATTAAGCTTAAGCAATAGAAGCCTTTGGTTAAAAATAAAATTGGAAAAAAGAATTAAATATACTAAAAATGATAATGGTTAAGAATTTTATAGAGGATATTTTAATGAAATTTATAAAATTTCATATAGTTATACTCCTTAATATAATGGTGTTGTTGAGCATATATGAATAGAATATTATTTGAGTGAACGAATTGCATTTTATTAAACTTTGATGTATCTAAAGATTTTTAAGCTAATACATTATCCATAATATGTTATTCATTAAATTTCTCTCCTCAAGCATATCTTAAGTCTAAGACTATTAAAGAAGTATTGATAGGAATCAATTTACCTTTGAACCTTTGAATTTTCCAAACAAACTTATTATGCAAAAAAGAGAGAAAAGGATCTAAGATGTCCTTAATATAATGGTTAAAGAAGTGGAAACACATATGGAATCAAGCTAAATTGAAGAAAGAGCATAGGTTAGCTTTATTTAATCCAAGGTTGGAGAAGACTTAGATGTCAGCACAACCTCCAATATGATCTTGTATAAGTCATTGTAACTTGTTTGACAACTTGGTGGTGAGAGATAGTCTGTAATATAAGCATGGCTTGGACCATGTATATCTTCAAAAGTTGTAAATGGTTCCACAGTATCCATCTATAGGCATTTTTATTTAGTTTGGAAATCTTAATTTTATGTTTTAGTATTTAATGGTTATTTCTTTACAATTATAAACATTATGTTGGATCTTTAATACAATTGGAGAGTTTTCTCTTTGGTTCTTTATAAAAATTTTTGAACTTATCAAGTTATTTACTTTTGGTGTTCAAATTATCTTATAATTTTGATTTTAGTTCTTCATAATGATAGCTCAAGATTTTTTATATCTTTGGTTCATAATTATATATATCATTAGGTCAAGGTTCTTAGTCTAGTTTTAGCTTCCTTAGGACTAGACTACAATTCAAATATGTTGAGTTTCAAGGTTTCTTCTTTAAGGTTTGTATCAGTTTAATATCAAAACTTTGGTTGTAACATTAAGTAATATCTATCTTCTTTTTGTTCTTGTTTCTTGTTATTATTCTTATTTATTGATTCTTTCTTTATTTTCTTTTTCTTATTCTTGTATCTATTCATTTCTTATTTATTTCCTTCTTAAGTTTTCTTTCTACCTTCCTTTTTGTTCTATATCTTTTGGAGTCTCTATATGAAGGAATAAAAAACATTCTAAAATAAAAAGAAAAAACAAGAATCAATTGATAATAATTAGGAAAAGAATACCTTTTTGTTAAACTTTCTTAACCTATTTTTTTCAAAATTTTGATTTCATTCTATTAGCGACTATAAATTATGTTAGAAGTATTCCTAACTAGTTAAATTTTAAGATCATTTTCCAAGTAAAATTGTGATTCGAACTTGTTGCAATTGCCCGTAATCTTTTAAATTCTTTGTTTTATTTTTTGTTTTTGACTTCTTACTTGTCTATGACTCCATCAAGATTCAAGATTGATTGAATAATGTAGGTTAATTCCTTATTTTATTTTGGTTATTTTAATAAAGAATTAAAAGGGAAATGAGTAATAAAAGGATATATTTTTTCAGCAACATCAATAGAACAAATTTAGATTTAGAGTGAAACACTAGTGAATTGAGTGACATTTCAATGAGAGAAACATGTTAAAGAGTGTTGTGAGGATATTTATAATATTCTTTAAAGGATTAATAATGTTTGATTAGGGAAAAAAAACTAAAAGGGGAGGAAGGATGATGCTTTTACACGACAAGCAATGCAACTATATCTTAATCACATGAATATGATGTTTGGAGATATTAGAGATCGATTGGAGTTGCAAAATATTTTCATTGCCAATTTTCATGAGGGATAATCACCACAAATTCAAAAATTCAATTTGACAACAAAGGCGAGTTCTCTATGATGATTTTGATGACGTTGTAAAATGAGATTACTTGTATCATGACTACTAACCACTAAGAAATAATATCTGCAGTTTTACACTAAAGTGATTAACAAGATAAAGTTGATAGAAGGGAGTCTAGGTGAGATGGCAATCTTGAGAAAATCAAAGTGAAAGTTCCTTCATTCTAAAGGAGGAATGGCCCTATGGTTTAATTTGAGTGGGAAAAAAAAGATGGAGTTGATTTTGACTATCACTATTATGCCAAAGAGAAAAAGATAAAATTCATTATTATTAAGTTTACTTATTATATTATTATTAGGTAGAATTAGCTTGTAATAAATAGGTGAAGAAACTATGAAAGACATATTAACAATTAAGAGGAGATCTATATCCAACCACCACTATAGGGTTTTTTTTCCAAAAATTGCAACGTGTCTTCTAAAGGTCAAAGAGTGTTAAATAATAAAGAGATAGAAATTGACATGGTTCAAACAAAGGTGGAGAAGGATAAAAAATCCATCGTGCTATATTTCCAAATGGTTTAAATCAAGTATCAGTTGATATAGTAGAATCACAACATTGGATACTTAAGATATAATTTATAAGATCATAAGGTTAGAAAGACAACTGCAAAAAAGGACAACTATTCATAACTAAATTATAGCTCATCCTAATAGAAATTAAGTTAGAAAAAGAATGGTAGTACTACCCCAAAAGTCAAAGTCGAACCAGCTAAAAAAATAGGGAAGGTCCCTAACAAAGTAGAAGTTAAATCTGAAACCCAAACTCATACTTGTGATATTAAATTATTTTGTTATTTATAGACAATACACATATTTTCAAAATGTTATAAGGAAAAGGAGATTATTATGAGATATGATAGGGAGATTGAGATAAAAAGAGAGAGAGAATGATAAGGATTCTATATTTCCATTAATGATTATGGTAATGATGGTGTTGAGTATCCAGTATACGAGACGAAGCTTGTGATTAGGCTTACTCTAAATGTTAAAGTTAAAGAAAATGATGTTAGTTAGCAATAAAAGACTATTTTTCATATAAGATGTCACTTTAATAATAAGACATGTAGTATGATTATTATTAATAAAGGTTGTTAAAAAAATGTAGCGAGCATTACTTTGGTTAAAAAATTAAGCTTGAATACTATAGAACATCCTCGACTATATAAGCTTTAATGGTTAACGAATATGATGAAATTATTGTTAGATCACCTATGGCTTGGGTATTCATAATACACAATAGAATGGACCATACTACACAGCAAGAAGTATAATCGAAAATTATAACATGTACGAAATTACCTCTTGATGCAGATTGGTACTTATTTCTTTTTCAGATTTGTAGACGTTACAGTACGCGAACGTCCTCTATAGATATCCACATGAGGATGAACAATCCAGGCAATGGCTAATGTATGCTAGCACGTTCTAAAACCCTTTTGAACACCACACAAATTTTCTCTCGGAAGAAGAACACAATAAGTTTCAACCCATATTATATCTCATATAATAAAAACCTGACAACTGAATTCAATCTAGCCCAATAAATATATCCACATATATTTATTCAATGCCTAATAAATTAGGCCCAAGAAAATAAGCCCAGATCACATCACTCTCTGTGTGCGACCCTGTAGGCTCATTTTATGTTTGGCAATGGGCTTGATCGCACTTCAAGGCCCATAAGTCAAAAGCGGCCTTTAGCAAGATATTATGACTACCCAAATCAAATGAGGATCGGGAATCCGATTTAACCTGTAACTATGGTTACAAACTCAGTCCCTTTGTAACACGATATTAAGCTTACTCACAAGGCATGGTACATGTCAACCTTTGATTAATTATAGTTTCTTGATCCCCAAGTTGACTAATTATAACAAATGACATTGATGACTCCTCATAAATTCATTTGAGCACGATCATGCATTTCTTCAGTCATACTTGTCAAGATGTCCAAATGATATCTCTCTTATTTAAGAGAGGTACAAATCTCATCTACATCATTCACATCCTTCCCATGATTCATTTAATGTCCAACATAAGATTACTTGTTATTCGGTTAAAGATAACTTAGTTTAATGTCAAAACACTGAATTTTTTATGTAGGGAAC
>JANITW010000008.1:38312740-38326445 GCA_027564335.1 Erythroxylum williamsii
TTGTATAAAGCTTTGGTTTATGAAAGGGTGTATAAATTGTAATTGAATTATGAGATTTGGATGAGGCTATTGAGTTATGGTATTGCACATGGATATGTTATATAAATTTTGTATGTTCAGTTGAGATATAAGCATGATTTGTATATGGAAAAATGTGAATGAACGTGTATTGGACATTGGATAGTGCGATTGTATGTGAATGTATTTGGATTGAGGAATGAGAAAAGAGAGAAAAGAAAAAGAAAAAAAAGTACTCGGATTTGGATTAGTATAGACTGATAGTCTTAAGGTTTCCAACGCAAACGCTTTCTTCGATAATTATGTTCGAATATCGAAAAATTGGTTTCGATTCAATTTGATCCAAAGTTTGCTTCATTTGATTGCTTCCGCCTTATGTTCCTTTATTTCAATTTTGCTTTCTTTTCGTATTCGTTTTCCGTTTCGTTTTCGGTTAGGATCTGGTTTTCCGGATCGGGTCCCAACAAACATAACTTAATTATTAACAATCCAAATTAATATAACTCTAGCATCAACAATACACATTAACATAACTCAATCATTAACAATCTGCATTATCAAAACTCAATTATCAACAATTTGCATTAACGTAACTAAATTATCAATAATTCGCATTAACATAACTCAAACATCAAAATACGCATTAGCATATACCAAACGTGAACAATCCATATTAACATAGCTAAAACATCAACAATACACATTAACATAAGTCAAACATCACCAATTCGCATTAACATAACTTAAACATCAACAATACATATTAACATAAATGTTACCAACATTACATTTGAAATAATATAAAGAAAACTTTTATTACCTTCAATTATCATAATCAAGATCTTGAAGATCATCATCATTAATTGCATTATGATTGGAATCTTAATCACTATTTTGTTAAGCTAAAGTATCATCACTGTCATATAATTCATCCTCATTATAGTCTTCATCTCTTTCTACGACAAGATAGGCTTGCACTTTATTTCCTTCTAATAAATTAGGATCAAAATTTCACCTATGGAATGAAGATATATCTGCATCTTCTATTTGTAAGGCTCCATTATTAAACTTTGATTCAATCTCTTGATATACTTCATCACCATCTTCACTCATTAGACTATTTTTTTTTCTATAAAAATGAAAGAGATTTTGTTGTTGAAACTTTTGAATAAATTTCCAATTATTGCCCAACACAATATCGTTAAGGTAGAATACTTGCTTCACTTAACTTGTAAGGACAAAAGGGTCATTATTACTAAAATTGACACTAATTATATTACAATTCACTTTTATGTCACCAAGATAAAACCATTTGCACTTAAATAGAACAACATTTTTATCCTTGATGTAATGTAACTTTATTATTTATGAGATGACAACATAGAAGTAAATAAAATCATCATCATGCTGTTCCTTAACAATAACCCCACAATTTTGGCATCTAAGTTGACTGTCTTGATCTTTAATGTGAAATCTAACTTTAATAACAACGTAACTTATATATTTTTTGCCACACATATGAGGCCTACATGTCAAAGCATATAATGCTATCATCACCTCTTGCAATTTACGGTTATATAATTGTATCATCTATAAGATAAAATATAATTAGATGATAATTTGACATACTAATTGCCATAAGCTCATAATATTCCATCAATAACTTATCGAGTCTTAAAACATGATGGAAACTTAATCTTACATCTTTCTTTAAGATTAACAATCCCTTTACTTCGAATATCATCATTGTACTCTCTATTTAAAAAAATAAATAGATGTCAGAAAATACAAGTTGAATGCTATATTTAAATATGAAATAATGAATGATAAGTAATATACATACTCCATATATGAATTGACTTCCTCATAATTATTCAAAATATACCAATGGCCAATTTCGAGTTTGGCTTTAATTAAGACCACATATTTTGTTATTCCAAATGGCCTTACTTTTTAGGAGAAAACCGATAAGTCGCCATCTTGATCAAAATCAAAGTTATGTTTTTATCTATTAAATCTTATCTCCATATGATTTCGGTACATCGAAAAAAATTTCAAGCATTCATTCACTATCTAAACCTCTGCAATATAAAAAATTAACAATTGTTACTAAATAATAATTTAAGAAAAAAGTTGAAGTTAATATAAATTACCTTTCAATGAGGAACATCCCTCGAAATTGGATCATTTTACAAAGTTTTGCCTCATAAGGTAAATGAATTGCCAAATGCACTATAACATACTGCGGGGAAATACTAGTTCAAGTTTACATAGAATCAAAGATATGTATTTTTTTAGTTTTTCAAGACTTTTTGTGTCTTGCAACATAATTGTTTAAAAAATTCACCTAATTGTTCTAAAGTTACAGATACATCCTTGGAAAACATCCATAGTATTCCAACAGGAAGTATATGCTGCAAAACTATATGGCAATCATGGCTTTTCAACCCTGAAACTTTCCCCTTTTTAATATTGGCACAATGGGCTATATTAGGTGCATACCCGTAAGGAAACTTGATTGATTTAAGAAATTAAAAAAATTTTTGCTTATCCTTTTTTGATATGTTGTAACAAGCAGGTGGAATGATATATAACCCATCATTTCATCTTTTTAAATGCAAATCTTTTCTTATATTCATGTCTTTTAAGTCTAATCTAGCCTTAATTGTGTCATTTGATTTTTCATCAATTCCCATCTAAGTACCTAAAATATTCATACAATCTTTTTTCAATATGCATCACATCAAGATTGTGCCTCAATAACAATTCCTTCCAATATGTCAAATTGCAAATTATGTTTTTTATTCCAATTAAGCTCAATCACTCCACTTTCACTTTCTATTACTTAGGTGTTTACTAGGTGTAATGTCACCCAATTGTGATAGTTGGTAAACCACGTCATGTAACACCCCATTACTTTTGAGAGGTTAGAATGGTAAATGTGAGTGATTAATGAGAGTTAGAGATGCATTTCCATGTTCATGCATGATATGCCATACACTTATACATGTATAGTGAATTTATTTGCACATGAAAATAATTGTACATGCAGTCATGAATAATTCCGGGTATAATTGGATTGATTTGAGAATTTTGAATGTTTTTACACTGGAAAGATTAGTGATTGGTGGAAATGCCATAATTGTATGTGTTGGTGAATTTAGAAGTTTCCTTTGAAATTATAGAGTATTGAGAGAGGGATATATATATAAAATAGGAAACAAGAAATTAAATGAAGTTTTGGAGATAGTTGGATTGTAAAGATGACAATCAAGGGAGTTAGTTTAAAAAAACCTAAGTTGGAACTTGGGTATTGGGTAAGTAACAAGTGTCACTTAGGCCTTGTACTCTTGCTAGGAGTAGGTTACTATTCTTTGAGAATTGACAGGTTAAGTCTTGTCCAAGTCCCTTCTTTGCTATCATCTTTCTAAAACTTCTTTTTTTGAAACACAGAGTTTTCCATCAAATATCTTCTAAGAGACTTCTGTGTTTTCCCTTTTCTTTCACCAAACCTACTTTGCTATTATGTCTTCTACCCTAAGAAAAATCAGAAGCTGCTCATTGCACTCAGTGAAGCACGAAAATTTTGTGGAGATTAGGGCTTGAAGATTTTGGAGTTTCAGCAGGTAAGTGGAGAATAAATCCCTTCAAGTTGGGGATTTGTGAAATAAATTTTATAAATTATTGTCATCTATATGGAAAATTGTATTTTCATGCTTGTTCATAAATATTACGCTGTTGGGGATGAAAATTTTGGTTATAACATTAAATTTAGAGTTTTGGAGGATGATTAGCGATTTGGTGTTGTAAGATATTGAAAGTTTGAAAATCTGAAAAATGCTCACAAAATACACTTCAGTCTTTTAGCCATAACATTTTCTCTAGTTGTCTAAACGAAATGATTTTTTGATTTGGATTAAACTAGAGATATATGGATACATTTTGTATGAAGACATCGAATTTCAGTTATATCTCTAAAAGTCTCGAAATTTCATGAAGTTATGGAGTTGGTCTGGTATGTTGGTATGTGTATGGAAAAATTCATCTTCGGAATTTAGGGATGAAAAAGAGATTTTTGCTAAGATTCCTTCTAAAAAGTTGTACATCTTTCTTTTAGCTTTCCAAACGGTATATAGCATGAAAAATTTGGATATCAGAGTCAAAAGTTATGATCTTTGTAAGTGGATATGTTCAGACGAAAAAAGTAAGACAATAGAAGTAAGACAGAAGAAGTAAGACGATAGAAGTAAGACGGAAAAAGTAAGACGATAGAAGTAAAACGAAAAAAGTAAGACGATAAAAGTGAGATGAAAAAAGTAAGACGATAGAAGTAAGACAGAAAAAGTAAGATGATATAAGTAAGGCAAAAAAAGTAAGACGATAGAAGTAAGATGAAAAAAGTAAGACGATAGAAGTAAGACGATAAAAGTAAGACGAAGTAAACTAAGACGATGGAAAAACTAAGACGAAAGCTAGAACATACTGGACTCTTTTGGTCATAACTTCTTCTCTAGACCTCCAAATGACCTGATTTTTGAATCATTGGATTCCTAGCACATTTCTTTATCTCTTTAAAAAAATTTATGATTTTTAGTATTAAATTGAAAATGATTGATTGAATCAAAATAAGGGTATCGGTGGAAAGAACATGAACTGGATATTGTACTAAACATATCTCAGTATTTTGATGATATCTTGGTCTGTAGGATTCCAATTGAGGTGATTATTAATTTGTAGTAAACTAGAGAAATAGAGCTATAAATCATATGAAGATTCTGATTCTTGATCCAGTCTCTAAGGTGTTCAATTTTTAGATGGAATTCGGGTATAGTAAACTATTTTGGAGAGGAACAGTTCGAAAATGTTTGAGGCGTATCTTCCAAATTACTGAACCAAACTGAGTGAAATTAGTGTCAATGGAAAGATGAAAGATAGAGGAACACTTTTGTAGAAGAGAGTGGGCTCAAATTCCATAATTTTTGCCTTCTTATTGAATGTGAACAGTAACCTAAAAGGGTGTTTCATAAAGTCTGGAAGTAAGTCAATGAGAAATGAATTGTGTTTTTAATAGTTCTAATGAGGCATAAACCTAAGTATTAGTTATACTTAAATGAATTTTGGTATGAGGATAGTGTTGAGAAGAATTAAGGAGCGATACCTGAGACTTATCATGAACATGCGTTGTACATAATTCATTTCATACATGTGCATTATTGAATATTTTAATGGTGCAAATTGTGATATCGTGTATGCTATGTGTTATAGAGGAGAAATTGGAACGTCCACTTCCAGACATTGCCAGAACTTCCAGGCATTAGCTTCATGAGCGACTTGTGAGTAACCTAGATGGTCTCACTCAATTAATTGTTTGCTTTAGAATATATTTTGAATGAGTTATTTAAATGCTCCAAATTGTGAATGTGCATATGATTGTAAAAGCGTGCTTAACATTTCTGCTGAATGTCGGACTAAGGTCTGATGATGAAAGTGAACTAAATGTGACTGTGCATCCATGTCATTGACAAAGGTTATGTTATGTGAAACATTCATTACATAAATGCATTTAAGATAAAGAAAGTTATGACTGGAGTAGCCAGGACAAAGAGCATAAAGCTCGGAATGTGAATAGAGCCTCGGGCTCGAGTACGACTGTCCTCGGTATTCACTAAGGGATATGGGACGTATACGACAAAGCTTGACATCCATGAAGGGATGAGCTGGTAAAAAGGCACTTGGTCATAACGATAATAATAAATGAAAGTGAGTCTCATGGGTATTGCCAATTATAATTGATGTGTGTTTTGTATGAACAATGTGACATATTGTTCATGTGCAATAACGTGAATGATATGTTATGTGCAATGATGTGATGCATGAATTGAGTGAACCATCAATGATGGTTACAAACTCATCAAAATTGCAGCATTATCTTTTCAGGACTGAGGGACGATTCTAGCTACTAAGAGGCTCTACCAGTTGTGTGAGTTGTGTGTTGGCAAGAGAGGTCATGGATCAAAAGTCGGTCAACTGTGGTTCTTTTGGGTGGTTTAGATAACTTTGATACACTTTCCTCATTCACGTAGTACTGTTGTATTAGGTTTCTGATGATGTTCATACGGATAATGTTGAAAGACAATGTAGACTTCGATTTTGTGAAATGTAATGAGGAAAAAGTGATTTTAAAATATTGTGATCTTCTTATGATGCTTTATAAGTGAATTATGTTACCATGCTATATGAAGTGAATGTAGTGATCGATCGTAGCATGCCCTCATCGTAGGATATGTGTCGGAATGACCTCCGGGCGTTACGGTGGATACCCTGCAATAAGGGAGCGCTACAAAGCATATCCCCTTACGTATCCTCTTTAGCAATTGAAATATTTTCAAGGATACTATTGGCTTTCTTTGATGGAACTATTAGATTTAGATATCATCACAACTATAAGGAGTTGAAACTTAATCACTTAGCTTTTGTTGATGAGCTTATGCTATTTTATGGAGTTAATTCTTATTCTCTTATACTTATTATGAGAACTCTGAAGGAGTTTATAAGATTGTTAGGGATAAAGACCAACTTTGATAAAAGCTACATCTATGAGAACTCTGAAGAAGTGTACAAGATTGTCAGGGATAAAGACCAACTTTGATAAAAGCTACATCGACATATCCTCTAACATTCAAAATAGAAAGGAAATTAGAAGTTTGATAAGGCTTAATGTGCAATCCCCTCCAATCAAATATTTGGGAGTTCCTATCACTACTAATAAACCGAAATATGTTTATTACCTAACTTTACTTGAAAAATACTAAGCTAGAATAAACACTTGGCAGAACAAAAGTGTTTTCGTAGTTGGTAGATTGCAATTGATTTCTTTAGTGTTGAGGAATATCCACACCCATTAGAGTGTCCTTCTAATATTACCTAAGAAGATTATTAAAGAGATTGAAAGGTGAATTAAACCATTCTTATGGCTAGACAAGATAGGCAATTCTAAAGTTGCCAAAATGAAGTTTTACTGTTCCCTCTCATGATAACGCAAAAGGTATTAGTAATTAAGAGAATCTATAGGCTTTTCAAGTATAAGGAAACTCTATGGTTAAAATGGATCAATAAATACTACTTAAAGGAAAGACAGCTAAAGCTTAACAAGGAAAATTCCTAGAGTTCTAAATAGATTCTTAGCTTGAGAGATCAAGTATATCCATATATAAAGATATAGATTGGTAATGGAGAGTCAACCTAGTTTTAGTTTGACAATTAGATTAAAGTAAGCCCTTTTTATAGGAGAAGTAAAATGTTATATCTGATTATCAAGATTCCTCTTAAAGCCAAGGTAAGCAATATAATTCAAAATAGGGAATGGAGTTATAATTATAGAAAGGTTACTAGATTATTGAGTTATTTATTGAATTACCAATTTAAGGGTGAAGAGGATAGACCTATTTGGACAAATAATAGCTTATTGGAGTTCAGTAATGCTTCTTGTTATAAGCTATTCAAAGCCACATATCCTAAAGTTTCCTAGTATGATTTAATATGGAAGAATGCATTATCCCCCAAGGCAACAATCATTAGTTAGTTAGTTGTTAAAATATAATGAAAACCAATAGAAGATGGTAAGAAAGCTTATAAAGCTTTGATCCAAGGCGTCTTATGTGTAAAGATGATATTGAATCTATACCACATTTATTCTTCCAATGCAGCTTTCTTAAGCCATTTGGCTACAAATCCAAAATAGTATGCAGATTGATTTTCACATAAGGAATGGATAAACATAATCCATTGAGCCAGTATGATGAATACCTTTTGAAGAAAAATGGGATCATTATAAAAAGCAGCTTTATGTTGCACCATTTACTTAATTTGGAGGCAAAGAAATAATAGATTATACAGAGGAATAGAAAAGGAAGTTCAAAAGCTTGGGGTTCCATTGTCAATTGGATCAAGGAAATCCTAATAGCTTATGATTCTCAGTCCACTATTAGTCAAAGGATGAAAAATATATTTGGAATTTTTAGTGATTTCTAATTGTTTTTGAGCTGGAACTTATGTTCTACTAATGTTTGTATGATTTAGTGTCATATTGGCTTTCTTTGTCATTGTAGTTTTGACTAAGCTCTTTTTGTGTTAATAAAATTTATTCATCTTACAAAAAAATTATGATGGCATAACATCTTAGTATGTTCCTAAGAATGGAGTAATCTCATTAGGCACCTCCTTAACTATTGACTCATCTAGTAGAATGATGATCATATTAATCTTGCAGTTCAAACTTTAACATTCATTAGCACATTGTATAACTATGGTAGCAACATCTTTAGTTTTCACATTTAGTAACTTTAGTTGATTCATACTCTTTCTTACCTTTAAACTAAACCTTAACAACCTATACACAATAGAAGTGTTACAGCAGAGGTGTTGACCATCGCAACAACATGAACACCATTAATTCGAGCTATCAATTGTAATAGAAAGGTATGGGCAGTACTGCCTCACCCAAGAGAAAGTTGGGTAGTTAGAGAGAGTCCATTAATGTAGCTTCTTTATCATTTATTTCATTATTAACTACTGTTTAGTTTTCTCCCGTTCAGGACATTCACAAGAAAAGTGACACCTATTGCAAATGACATAACCTTTTTTTTCATTAGATGGGACCTCATTTCTAGTCGGTTTTAACTTTACCTTGGTCATTTTCACGAGTTTTAACTCATTCTTAGGCATGTCATTATTATTTTTGTACTTGTCATTATACATAAAATGACCAGAGCCATTCACTACTTTTTTATCTTTATTGAGATGCAAATTCACCAAGCGATTAGTCGTTATAACTACGCTGGATGAATCTTAGACCCTTTGTAGATAATTCAATTTGTGACCAAGTTTGCATTCTAGATAAAGAATTAAACAATTTTTCTTTTTTATTATCTTTTGAATATCCAATATTAGTTAGTTATATGCCTTCAAATAATGACAAATAGTCCCCTCTTGTTATATTTTTTTCAAGGATTCGTCAGCAATATATGATATAATGTAAGGAAGGAATTATTCCTTCAACCGACAAACTAAACATTCCTATATATTAATTTATTTCTAGTCAATATTTAAATCGTCATTCATCCAAACTCTCCATCAAAGTTTTACATCTTCCACCAACTACATTTATCAATTTCAAGGATCCTTATAGATTCAAAGTACTACTATATGTCCCAAAAAAATTTCTCCAATGCTTTTACGTCACAAGCTCCATTGAAATGTTTAATATTATAGACTTTCCTTCAAGAACAATTTATGTCACCTCCTTGAGCAACATTGTTATGTAGGAGGGCTAATGCATCTTTTAGCAAACTAACTCCTTGATTTGCCACACCAAATACATCGTCCAATGATGGCGGTAACCACATCCTCCAAAATCAAGACACACAATCACTTGCATTATTTTTATTACATAATGTATATCTATAAATATAAATTGTGTATATTACAAGCTCATAATGCATAATAATAGGGATCTTACTTAGTTCCTTACGTAATTGGGAACTGAGTAATATTCCAATTTCTTTTCCCTCTCGCTTCAGCTCCACCTAATGAGTAGAATTTTATATTTTTTTGGCTTACTTTTTTAGGTGATCATTAGCTTTCACAGTCAACACCAGTATCATCGACCAACCTCTCCAAAGATCAGTCACCAAAAGCTCTACAAATAAATTGTCTTTACTTTCTACATCTTCTTCTACACATTGATGTATGGTAATGCGTAAGATAGTTCCTTGTTCTCTAATCAATTTCTTTGGCATCACCTCTTTACCTCTGCCACTCATATGTGTCTGATTCCTTCAGTTTCTTGATTGGAAAGTTTATTTGCTTAATGTCCCTTACCACTATATCCTTTTTTGTTGAACCGTTCCTTTTAGTTTACAAGCACCATAAGTTTACTAGTTTACAAATATCTAGCTTAGAATTAATTTTTTATTTGCTTAGAGGATCATATCTAGTTAAATTTATATTTGCTTTTAAATTTTTTTTATTTTTCTTGATTTTCTTGACTATTTTTTCTTTATGGCTAAATAATAAATAGTTTAGTTATTATTGATGTTCTTTTATGATATCTAAAATCATAGAACATAAGTTGACTTGTCTTAATTATCCTGATTGGTGTAAAACTATTAACATTTACCTAAGAAGTAGTTTTAAAGACCATTACCTCACTGATGATCCACCATTAGACCATACTTATAAGGAATGGATACAAAAAGATGCCTAATTATTTTTAAAACTCTAGAATCCTATTGATAATAAGGTTACCAATATAATTAATTACCGTGAGTATGTTAAATAATTGATGAAATATTTAGAATCTTCATATAAGAAAAAAGGGAAATTTTCTTGTATTTATGAAGTATGCAAGGGTTTTAATCAAGATGAATAATAAGATCAATCTCTTCAAGTATGTTTTATGAATTTCAAAAAAGACCTATGATGAATTGAATATATTGTTTAGCAAGCTCAGATACCAATAATGGGTTTTTTCAATTGGTCTTAACTCTTAGTTTGAGAGTACTAAGTTTCTCTAGTGTTGGGATTTCCTTCTTGTATTAGGTCTTTACCTAGATACTTTGTATAGATGTCAGCATGTTTGTTACAACCAATATTCAAATTCTTAAAGCTCTTGTAAATCATAATAATGGACTTGGAACTAAGAAGTTATATCATAAAAATAATAATAAAGGAGCAACAGGAAATTAAGAAGTTCAAATTCAAGATGTAGGATGAATTATCTATCGAGATTGTCACAAGCTGAGCTATATCAAAAATACGTGTCAAAAGTTGCAAAACAAAGTTTAAAAGTTCCATTTAGCTTATTTTGTAGGTACTGGTGACAAAACTTGCTGATCTAGCAGGAAGATAATTATAGTTTCCATAGCATAATTTACTAAATTCACTTAGTATCAAGAAGCATTAAAAAGTTCATCTCACTATATCACCGTTATTGCTAACCTAGTCTTTTTTTTGGTGCTTTATGGTGCTTTTTGGTTCATCTCACTATATCACCGTTATTCCTCATAATGGGTCATTTATTATGGTGCTTCAGATCATATGATAGTTAATTCTAGTCTTTTTTTTTTTGCACTTTTTAGAAACACACTTTTTCCTCTATTAACTAAGTTGATGAATCTACATCTTTTGATTTCGTTTCTAGCATTGTTAATCATACTCCATTACTTGCACTGCTTTCTACCTTAAATCTATCAAACTTTTTCTTTAATTTAATATTTGTGAGTAAAATCACTCATGCCTTAAGTTGTTGCATCTTATTTTTTCTTGATCACTTTCTTTTTTTAGGATCTTGTGATGAAAAAGATTATTGGTAAAGAAATTGAATCAAAAGTTATCTACATTATAAATACCCAGATGCCAAGTTCCATTGCTTATTTGTATATCTTAACTCCTTTTAAACCTTACTATCAGTTACAACATCCCTCCTAATCTATATTAAAGAAGTAAAGTCCTCAATTTAGTAATATATCTTACTTAGATTATAAATCATGTCAGCTTGCTAAACATTGTCGTTTGTATTCAATTTGTTTGATGGGGTACATATCCTATTTCATCAAAAATTGGATTTCGATACTTCTTTACCTTTGTTAACGACTTCACTTATATGACTTGGCTTTATTTAATGAATAATTATTTTAAATTATTTTTTTATTTAGTTATGTTTTATGTTGAAATGAAAGCACACTTTAATGCCTCCTTCCATACTTTAAGAAGTGATAATATTAAAGAATTTTTTGCCTCATCATTGTAAACCTAGATGATTCATAATGACATTGTTCATCAATCCTCATAAGTTGATACACCATCTTAGAAAAATAATGTGAATAAAGGAAAAAAAGGACATCTTTTTTTTTTTAGAGTAAGTAATATATTCATTCAAAAGGTGGAAATTACAAAAAGAGATGAATTACAAATCCTAAATTTAGAGTTTGTATAAATACTAGCTAAATAAACAACTTTAAGATCCTAGCACCAACCTTTTCTATATCCTCAATTGTTTCCTGATCCGATTAGAAGTGAATTGTAGAGAAGGAGCTGATATGATTGTCATTTTTAGTTTGAGATTGAAATCCATCCCGTTGTATCTCTTATAATCATCTAATTTCTCCAAAATCTTTGTGTTTGTCATTGTCCAAATGAAATGTAATAACATTGTAAAACCAACTTTGAACACTCCATGATCCTCTTTGTAATTCTAGTTCAGTCCATTCACCCAAATCAAACAACCTTTCTAGTTGAGATTTATGTCCTTTAGATTAAATATGTAGAGAAATTTCTCCATAGTTGTCCTATATGAATACACTTGAAGAAGAGATGATCTATCATCTCATCATCTGTAAAACATAACAGATAGGTAAAGTCTATAATCTAAAATTTTATCTTATCTCTGTTTCCTAGATTCTACCCAGTTGCTAAGCAGAGTATAAATAATGAGTTTAGGGAATTCGAGATCCCCATATTAGCTTGTAAAGAGGGGATGATAAGTGGACCAAGCAATAACTATTTACATGATTGGGCGGTAAATTTAAGAGAATTGTGTAAGTCCCATCTAACCTTATCTTCCTGCATCTAATCTAGTAAGTATGTTGGCATTTGTTCTATAACTGGCCTGATTCCACTAGTCGTATTAAATGGCCAATTCTAATAGTTATTTCGAATAAGCATCTGCACGTTGGTGCATTCTAAAATGGAGCCTTTTAAAACTAAAAAGTTATGAGTGTAACATAAAGAACCTAGAGAATGTCAATTATCAAACCATAAATTTGTTTTCTTTCCATCTCTAATATGATGCTTGATGTGTGAATGCCTAAAATCCATAGCCTTTTAGCCAATAATATCGTATTCATTCTGCAAGTTGAATTGATCCTTAATCCACCATTTAATTTAGGAAGATAGATAACACTCCATTTGACTTTAGATATCCTTCTACCACTTACTTTCAACCCATACCATATGAAATATCTTATTCTTTTGTTAATTTTCTTCATGACTCCTTTGGAAATTGCTAAATGAGACAACCAATAGATATGTAGATTATTGAAAATGGAAATGGTCAGCTGCAAGCTACCTCCATAAGACAGAAATGTATTGCTCCAATTAGCATTTTTTTTACTTTATCAATAAGTGATATATATACATTTTCTTTCATCTTCCTTGCGGGGATTAGAACTCGCAAATAGGTCAGAGGTAATTAGTGAATGGTAAGTCCTGCACCTATAATCACACTTAATGAGTCTTCTCCACTTCGTTTAGAAAGATAAACAAAACTCTTTTTTAAGTTGAACTCCAACCTCGATACTTCTTAACATCTTTGCAAGGAGATTAATATTTCTTCAATTGAAGTAGTATTGTTAGTGTATAGCATGAGCAAATCATTTGCTAAAGAAATTTGAGAGATATTAAACTCTTTACATCTATAAAGGAACCTGAAATTCACATTTTCTGTGATACACAGTTATGTCATTATTTGAAGAACTTCCATAACAATAGCATATAGGAGGGACGTAATGGATCTCACTGCCTTAAATGTAGAGCCCGGCCTCTACCGCCATCACTCCAGGTATTGTCCTCTTTGGTCAAGGGTGAGCCCACGATTCGAACCCAAGACCTCAAGGTTTTGTTCCACTTT
>JANITW010000008.1:38326545-38337360 GCA_027564335.1 Erythroxylum williamsii
AAAAGGAGAAAGAAGCAAGAAACTTAGGTTTTGATTTTTGGTGAGTTCCAAGTGCGAATTTGATGTTGTTTCAAGAGAAAAAAATGAAGAGGAGCACAAGAGCTTTAATTCAAGCCAAGAAACCTCTCTTTTAGTGAAGATTAAGGTAAGATTGAAATTTTGATTTGTTGATTTTTGAAAGAATTTTGGTTTAGATAGCTTGAGAATTGTATAGGTTTAAGTTCACTTAGATCAATTTTGGTGATTGCATGGTATGAATTGTTCAATTTTGGATTTCTATTAATTAGGGATTTTGTCTTGGATGAGGGAAATTAAGAGAGGCAATGGAGAAAGAGAGACTTTGAACAAGTTTCAATCAAGGATATGAGGTGGTACCATATTTGTAATTTGAATTATGAGCCACTATATGTTTTCAAAAAAATCAAGAAGATAAAATGTTTCCGAATTCATTGTTTTCGAATGATTTGATAAATTGCTACAATGGTTAAATTCATTATTTTTGAATGATTTGATAAATGTCTACAATTGTTGCATTTTTGAATGATTGAGATTGACTATGTGAAATTGTGAATTTCTGAATGTAAATGTGTCTTATATGACATGGTTATGAAAAATTAACTTTTTGAAAGGTGCCTTTGGGCAGTTCGATTTTCATGTGTGAAATATCTGTTATGTGGCTTTGGTTAGATCCTATAAATTGTCAAGTGCACTTGTCAAAAAGGCTTCGCCCGCTTGCCCGCTAGTGGCATTGGAGCTCCGTTAAGGACTCCCATAAGTTCACGGCTACACTGGACCGTTATACGGGAAGGTGTAGTACGTTCTGTTCACGGCTACACAGGACCGCTATGCGAAAATGTATAGTACGTTTTGTTTTCTGGACCGACCCAAACCAATTTCTAACATGTTATGTGCTTATGTTGTGTTATAAGTTTGATGCATCTATGTTTTAAAAATTGTTCATGAATCTCTTTGATAAATTGAGAAATTTTGAAAAATAAGCATTTGATGAATTACTACTGTGAAATTTCTATAGACTGGCAATAAGTTTTGGAAAATAATTTTTGCTTATTTTTTGGTTATAAATATGTTATCCACGAGCTGTAAAACTCACCCCATTTCATCCGCATCTCCAGGTATCAAGAAGGAAATCGGATGAAAGAAAGTCAAGACATCCGTTCATTATGTATATGATTGTGTTTTTAAGTTAAATTATTGTAAAAAAATAAGAGCTTAGGCATATGTTGAGTATAGTGGGGATTTTTGTATCTTTTGTATTTGGATTTTGATATTGATGTTGTATTGTGGCTTGAAAATGCCATTAAAGTTTGTATTGCATTTATTTTGGAATATGAATAATGAGTTGTGGATTTTGCGTATGGAATTAGGATATACATTTGTGTATGGATATGGCATATATAATGTGATTTGATTGCATTTGGATTTCGGACAGGAGGTCTGATGATTTTGATGATTGAGAATTATGGAAGTGCTATGGGTATATAAATGTGTTTGATTGTGTTGGGATTCCGGACAGGAGATCTGATGATTGTTGTGATTGATTTGAAATATAGAAGTGCTTATTGTATATGAATATTGGTTTATAGCATGTGTGAGTTTTTATAGCAAATGAAAAGTAAGAGTTTAAAATGATGGGATATGATTGTATAAGAAGAATCTTATGAATTGAGATTTTGATTGAGGATGATTTTCCATATGGAAAATTGAATTGCTTTGTATGAGATTGAATAAAGAATGGAAAAAATTTATACCATTTCGGATAGGGATAGACCAAGTGTGTCGTATGGTTTCCAACATTTTGTTTTCTAAGGTACGCATGTCGGATGTCGGAATTTGTCCTTCAGTTTGATTGAACCGTTTTGGTTTCTTTGATTCTGAGGTTTTTGTAAATCTATTCCTTCGATTTCTGCTTTTGATTTGTTTCCACTTTATGATTTATGAGCCTTTCGATTTTCTATGGCTCATTAAGAATTTGATTTCTTTTAGTTCCGCACGCGCTTCCGATTCCTTTCGTTTTGTGATCCGCTTTGTCTGCCTTTCGTTTCTCTTTGTGATCCGTTCTTTCGCTTTCCTCCACTTTGTTTTTCGATTTATGAATCCAAGGTTGCGTTCTGAAAACTGGGCCCAACAACATTAGTGTATCCTAGAATGGAGCCTTTTAAAACTAAAAAGTTATGAGTGTAACATAAAGGACTTAGAGAATGTCAATTATCAAAACATAAATTTAATTTTTTTTCCATCTCTAATATGATGCTTGATGTGTGAATGCCTAAAATCCATAGCCTTTTACCTAATAATATCTTGTTTATTCTGCAAGTTGAATTGATTCTTAATCCACCATTTAATTTAGGAATATAGATAGAACTCGATTTGACTTTAGATATCCTTCTACCACTAACATTCAACCCATACCATATGAAATCTCTTATTCTTCTATCAATTTTCTTCAAAACTCTTTTGGAAATTGCTAAATAAGACAACCAATAGATGTGTAGATTTTTTTAAATGGAAATGGCCAGCTGCAACCTACCTCTATAAGACAGAAATGTATTGATCTAATTAGCAATTCTTTTTTGAACTTTATCAATAAGTGATCTATATACATTTTCTTTTAGCTTCCTTGTGGAGATTAGAACTCACAAATAGGTCAAAGGTAATTAGTGAATGGTAAGTCCTATACCTATAATCACACTTAATGAGTCTTCCCACTTTGTTTAGAAGGATAATCAAAACTCATTTTTGCATTGAGCTCTAACCTTGATACTTTTTGACTTTTTTCTAAGGAGATTAATATTACTTCAATTGAAGTAGTATCATTAATGTATAGCATGAGCAAATCATTTGCAAAAGAAATTTGAGAGATATTAAACTCTTTACATCTATAATGGAACCTAAAATCCACGTTTTCTACTATACACAGTTATGTCATTATTTTAAGAACTTCCATAGCAATAGCAAATTGGAGGGAGATAATGGATCTGCCTACCTTAATTCCCTAGCTACTTTATAGAGTTGAGTAGGTTCACCATTCATTAGGACTAAGAAGATATCGTTGATATGTAAGAATATATCCACTTGATAAATATGCTAGGGTATCCAAAAGTGTGTAGTGAATTAACGATAAAGTTCCATTCCACCGGGTCATAAGCTTTGGTGAAGTCAATTTTAAGAACACAACTTCTAACATGTTCCTTAGAATTTTAGTCTTTAAATAATTCTTATTCTATCATTATCTTGTCTCCCATACTTCTACCAAGGACAGAAGTACCTTAACTAGGATTAATTAACCATGACGAATTATTCTTCAATCTGTTAAAGAGCATTTTAGAGATAATCTTATACACCACATTGTAGCAAGAAATTGGTTTGTAATCATTCAATCTTTTAGAATTAGGGACTTTAGGTGCTAAGAATAGATAAGTCTTATTCATTTCAGTGAGCAACCTACTACTACTAAAGGACTATTATACTGCTTTCACCATTGGTACTTGTAAAAGGTTCCACTTTTCTTGAAAAAATATGACATTAAAGCCATCTTGGCCTGGAGACTTATCTAGATGAAATGAAAATAAGACCTTTATCTCCTTATTTGTGGCCTCCTTATGTAGTGTAAAATGTTAATTCTAATTTATGGAACTAGCCATTCTGTTAAGTAGTTTATTAGGAAGACAAAAAATGTGTGAAGATACTGTATTTATTTCTTTGAAGTATCTCCTCACTCTTTGCTTCAAATCATCCTAACCTTGCTTTAGTCTACCATTCTCATCCATAACGGTAATTATTCTGTTTCTATTTCTCCTGCTTTGAATCACCCTGAAAAAAGTATTTGTATTCCTGTCTCCTTACTGAATCCATTGAATTCTAGATTTTTTCCATAACTAATTTCTATAGTCTCCAACAACCTATATGTACTTACCCAATTTTGTCTTTTCCTTATCCATTAGTAAGGCATCTATAGGATTAGTAGCCAACTTCTTCTAAGTTATAGAGAGATCCTCTATAGCCTGCATCTTATTACGCTTTAAAGGATTAGTACAATGAGTAAGCATTTTTATACATTCAACTTTGACTTATTTCAACATTTTAAGATGTTGGAATGTTTCAGAACACTGGATATGTTTTCTAACAACTTATGTAAAGCTTGGAGTGCTTCAGTAGGGAGTTGAAAAAATTGAAAGGTGATTTTTTCTTGATTGAGTTACTATTAATACAAATCTTACAGAAGTGTAATCAAAAAACAATGGTTCTCAAAAATAGCAAAAATGTCTGTCATTTGATCAATCTAATTGTTGTTTATTAGAAACCTATCTAGCTTTCTCTGCACCAATTTATTTCTTTATTAGTGATTACTCTTTGTGAATATAGGCCTTTGAAATTTAAGATCCATAAGTCCTATGATAGTTTTTAATGCAGTAAGTTATCTGGTGTCTAGATGAATAACACCTCTTCCCCCTAAGGATTTTGATAAGGAAAGCAAACAATTAAAGTCTTCAGCCACCATCCAAGGGATAGAGATATTGGTATCAATTCCCTATAAATTGTTCTATAGACTGGCTCTGTGAAATTCATAGTTAATGGCATTTAGAATTGTTATAGCTATATACATATTGACTGATTTTAGCACTAGTTCATAGCAGATCAATTGCTTAGTCAAAAATAGTTGGAAATCAATAGGTGAGCTGGGTCTATTACTACAATAACTCTTCCATTTAAGTGCTTAGATTGGTTGCTCAAAGCTATCCACTTTATAAGGATAAATTTCAACCTTTGGAAAAACAAATAACATACCACTTCCATAAAGCATATACCTAAACATACCAGAGGATATTATGAAACATACTCTATGAAAATGACACATTAAGACAATCAAACTAACTCATTAAAGGAATCAAAGATATCATAAGCATTCTAAGTGTTCATTTCTTCCCATTTCATTCACAAACATAAAATTCATATGTGTCATTACAAATCGCAATCCATATATACATTACACAACATTTGTTTGAGTTCAATCTTAGACCAAAAATATAACGTGAAATGCAATGCTAATACACAAAACATCTATCTAGACTCCTCAAATTCAATTGATCATACCTTTGAGGGATTCTTATCCCCAAAATGTAAGTATTAGACTTCTACAATATAACCTCAATAGCTAGAACTCCTTTGAACCTGAAAAACAACATTGCAAATTTTGATGACTTTGCAAAATTAATGAATGAACCATTATCGATGTATTCACTCATATCAGATCATAAAAATAAGTATATCATATCATCTAGTATTAAATATCACATCATATTTCATCATACTTCAATAAGTACATCGAGTTTATCATACTTTCACAAGCCTATCATAACACATTTTCCATTAAATTCAACTATAATTCACTATTTCAAATCAATTCAAAAATACATCTCAATTTACTCATTTGATACATGTAGTGATATATATGTTAAAGCATATGTGTTTCCATTTTCATTTTTGTTTTATTGTGATTAAGTGCCTATCAACCTAATTTACTTTCCCATATCCAATATGGACATCGAGTACATGTCATCTGAGACTAAGGCTCTTTTTCACAATCTTAAGCTCAAAGCTCTTTTCCCACATCGGTCACTCGATCACAACTCGTTTATCTGATCATGCATTTCAATGTGATGAGATGCATCATTACATATGTCATGTTTTCATTTCAGTATACACATGTCGTATATTAAAGTACTCAAATCTAAGTACTACATTTATTAATCATTTATATTCACATTTTAGATTAAACATTTGATTCATACAAAAGAACATATAATTGAGTTTACTGATTTAAGTTGACTCATAGTATGCTCTAAAAAAGTTTTTGCCTTGATGATCTGGTAATGTCTAGATGTTGACAATCACCTTGTGCGTCTATCATCATGCAATACACACATAGTTCACAAATCACTAATTTATTTATTCATATAAATATACAATCAAACACATGTATATGTGTTATGTTTCAATGCATGCTCAATTGATTTTTTGAGTACGTATTCTTATACAAATTTCTTGACCATTCAAACATTATAGCTTGTATTAGTTTGCAATTAGGTTTATAACTTAAGTAAGCTAGATTTACTCCAAATTCATTAACCATTCATTAACCAAACTTTTCTAGCAATGTATAATCATAAAACTTCCCAATTTTCATTCATGCATATCTAATTCACATTACTCATGTCCTTAAGATCATATTTGCATTCATAAGAACACCTTTTTTCCTTTGACAACTCACAACGTTCAGATTTGGATACATAGATATCAAAATAATCCATTTTTCTAAGTTATGGCATCAATTAACAACCTAAACTTATCAAGTTCTTTATCCAATTAATCAAACAACAATCTAGGTTCCTTCTAAGCCTTAATCAACACCAAATGCATCAATTTAGAGTGACTTTTCCTCAGCTGGTTAAACATGTACAAAAAATAGAAATTATCAATCCAGAATTAGGCCTACAATTGTTGGGGAACTTGCCACGATCGTGACAGAAGGCAAGATATCAGGTCACAATCGTGCACAATCATTGTTCCTCAATTCTCTATGAATTTCACACACTTAGAGACATCACTACTACTTGAATTTTAAATTTTTTCAAAATTCATGTCCTATAAAGCTACTTCATTTCATGCTAGTCTAGCTTCCATATTGGTTACATTTAATCCCGCAAAAATCTACTCTTTGCTTCATTACCATTCACTTCATACCATCTTACGTGTAGTCTTAAATTTTCTAGATTTGAAAACACTTCAATAACAACTATCTTTAGCATGAATTCATCATCAATTATACTTCAAATCCTAACTTAAATCAACCATATAATAACCTATAAACTACTATTTTCATGCATCTAAAAAAAAGCATAAAAGTAATCAATTCATCCATCATTTTCCAGCATAACTTCAACATCAACACTGCATTCAATCCATCCCTAATCAGTCATCATAAAATTCTACTAACACATGACATAATAGATCAATACTTTACTTTCTTTTTCAGCTTAAATGCCACCTCAATGTGTCAAGCTTGCTTTGCTTCACATGCATAAAAGATCATCTCATGAGCAAAGTGAGTGTAGGATGGTTTTAGCAAAGACAAGAAGATGACAACAAATACAACAATATTCTACTTCTATAACTATCTTTATGAAGAAGTTTTTAATGGATTTTGGTGTGGCAATTGAACATAATTTAGATAGAAACACAAAGATGTAAGGGAGAAGTAAATTTCGGCAGTGAGAGGAAGAAGAAGGAGAGAGTTTCAGCAGAAAACAACAAGTGAAGAAGTTTTGCCATGTGTGTGTCATGTGGTGTGAGTGGAGGATAAGTTTAAAGAAACTTGTCAAGTGTCTAGGCCAGCTACTTGTCCTCACTTTAGGTTGCATATATCACTTAGTTCCTAAACCATTTGTCACTTAATTCCACTATCATATGTCATTCAATGTATAGGCTTAGTCATCCTAAATTTTCACATGTCAACATGACTTGCTACTTGAAATTTTTTCTAGTATAAATGTAAATTTTAATCCATCAATCTTCCAATTGTGACAAATAACTACAAATCACTAATTGTAATCCATCAATTCTTTCTATTGGTAAATCAAAATAAAAGACATTAGAAATGCACAATCATGTCACATTTATTTAGAAACTTTCATACCCCGAAACATGTCAATTGAGTGTAATTTTTAAATCAAAATACAAGACATTGGAAATGCACAATCATGTCACAATTATTTAGAAACCTTCATACCCCAGAACATGTCAATTGAGTGTAATTTTTCTAAGTCAAAATTTGTATGTTTGTATGCTCATATTATGAATGTGAATGAAATCATAAAATCATATCCTAAATTCACCAAATTCATTCTAATATGATGTAATTCATTTGACTAAGTAATCTAACACTCTAACTCTCTGTAGTTTTAGAAACCGACTATTACAAAACATCTCTTTCATTTTGGTTTCCACCAAACCAACAAAATATGCTTGGCTAGCTTCAATAAGATCTTTTAAAGCTAGTTGCTTATTGGGAAAATTATTTTCTCTAACATTACATATTATGCAAACCATAAGGATTGTTTATACTTAGTCCTCCACTTGGAATTTCTACTTCCATTCCCTAATGCTTGCTACTCATCTTGTTGCTACTTAGAGCCACTTTAGACATCAAAACTCTCCTTAGTATCTACAACTCCCTTTGGAGTTTCTATTCTGTCGTCCTTTGTTATTACATTTACTCCATCTTTTGACTACTGGGAATTCTCTTTATTTAGAGCTTCTTCTGAGTTATTTTGTTTAACTGTCTTTTAAAATTCGTTTGATGATATCTCCTACTAAATTTGTCTTTTCAGGTTGTCTCATATTTTATCAATCTATCTGAAGGGTAGAGAATTTCCATTTTGCTCACTTCTAATTCCATCACATTGATATTAACAACATTTGCTCCTTCATTTGAAATCTTCTTGTTCTTTTCCTATTTTTCTCCTACAAGATTCTCATGTTCAGTAATTGTTTTTCCAATGTTAATTGGATATGCTTCTTGTTGAATTTCACCATTTACATATATTTCAGCACGTTGTTTGGAGGTACATGGTGGCTCTAGATTTAGATTTTTTTCCACTTCCCTCTTCATTCTTATTCCTCTTAGAAATCTAAAATTTAGTTGCTTGTTTCATATAAGGCTTCCATGAATAAGATAAAAGAATTTTATCCTTCACTAATTCCCAACAATTATTATACTTCATGAAAGGAATGTTTTTAGGTATTATTTTCTTATGTTCCATTTCTATGCACACCCTTACATTGCCCACCTTTTTAATGGTTGCTATATTTTCATCCATATTTATAGGGACTCCCAAGTAACTAACTAAATAACTCAATCCCTCATAAGATTAGTATTTAAGAGGGATTTTATACATATTAACCTTAATAGGGATTGTCTTGATTTCATTTCTGTTAATTTTGAATCTCATTTTCAACTTTTATAAAAATATTGGCTTACTTTATATTTATCCATCACTTTGCTAGTTATTTCCTCTTATAAGAACTGAAAGATGAATAGATTAACTTCAGTTATCAGTGTTGATTGAAGAACCATTTCTTCCAATTTATATCAGCCCAGTGTTGAACACTTGGGTATGCCAGCCTTTCTCCAGAAAGTATCCAACTAAGGATGCTTGCCACTTAGTTAAGCCTTTCTATAACACTTCTATAATAGGGGCAACAAGACCCTCTTTGATTCCAACAACAAATCAAAAAATGCCAAAGGAATCTAGATCTCCTACAACACAACGTCAGGATTGCTTTCCTACCTTCTGGGAAGAGGGTGAGTTTGTTAGGAGGTTAAAGGAGGGGGAAACTCCTCCCTCTCCAGTGTCTAGTTTAGGGATGAGCTAGATGCTCCATGTAACCTTTTACCATTAATGGTCAACTATTAGGACTGGGTTTAACGAGAAATTAGGCAGGCTATCAAAATTAGAAAAGCCTCTGTTCAGACCGATAGCTGCAAGCAAGAAAGGAGGTTCACGAGGCAATAAGAGGAGTTCAAAGCAAGCATGAAGGCTTTAGGAATCATAGACAAAAGAAGCATCCATAATTCAGTTTAGACAAAGGTCGGAGGAAAGCATCCATTCTTGTAAATCAAGCTTTGTGTAAGAACAAAGATTATTATTTTATAAAAAATATGGACATAATGGATATCTTGAAACCACTAGAGCATTCTTATCCCAAATGAACATTCCAAAACAATTGTGGCTGATGCAATTTTCATGGAATATTTTTTTAATAACTACATGCCTTCATTTGTTCTTTGTGGTGAAATTATTTTTAGTTTTCTTTTTTTCACTAAATCCTTGTTTCCTATTACACCATGAATATTTGGTAGAACTTATTTTGTTAATTATGTTTGTCTCTCGAAGAACTAAGTTAGATATAAAATCTTTTAAAAGAGAAGTTAAAGTTTGCAATCGACAAAATGAAATTTAAACTAGGAATAAAATATATCAAAGCTTATCAAGGTCATTCTTTAGCTTGTTATATTAATATTAATCTCATCTAATCACTTTGATGTTATAAAAGGCTCAAACATTTCATTTTACTTTATTGAATAAGACTTTTCATTCACTAAGAGGCATTAAATTTTTTAGTTTTAATATAAAAGCCTATTGGTTTTCCAAAAAAATTTAGAGGAACATTTTGGGAATCGTTTAAATCACAATTGGATTGCAAAAATTAGTTTTGAGAATTTGAAGGTGTTAAAATAACATTTTAAGGTGATTGGTCAACTTATATAGGTTAGTGGTCAACCAATAAAAGTTAAATTTGTTAAATTTGATGTACCATGAGTTTGCTATAATATCAATTGACGTAATAGTTCACTAATGTGTCATATTGGTAATATGCCTATTAGTCGGCCAATCTAGTGAATTTAGAGCTTTTAAAGAACCCTGATCAACCAGTATACTATACTAGCACCAATGCATCATATGTAGCCATTGTAATGACTAGTTCTTGGCTTCAACAACTAGTAAGGGTCTCAAAATACTATAAATAAGTGTTTTCTCATTATTTTTAGCATCAAAAAGGTTTTAAGAGTTGTAAACACACATTTAAAAAAAAAATCATTTGAGCATCATTTTCTTGTATTTGTGTGAGTGAGTCATCACTATAAGAAAATTTGGTTTCAGCAACCATAGTAAAATGGTTGCTAATTATATATATTTTGCAACCAAAAATTATTTGGTTGCAATATATAAGTTA
>JANITW010000008.1:38342063-38352225 GCA_027564335.1 Erythroxylum williamsii
CTCAGGGCTTTGTAATTTTAAGAAATCATTGATACTTACCCCTTCATCATCTAAAGCTTGCCTAGGTAATCCTCTAGGCATTTGCACTGGCTGTGGTGGTGTAGGAGCAACTTCAGGTATACCCCGAGTTCTTTCTCTTTCTCTTTCTCTAAGTATTCTTACTTCTTCTCTCAATTCTAGAACCTCCCGCCTTTCTCTTAAGGCTCAGTTCTCTGCTTCCAAGGCTTCTATTCTTTGTTGTAGGGTTCTAACATCTTCCCTTTGAGTAGCTGGGGATTCAAGTTCAGCTTCTATCCTTGATCTCCTCCTAACTTTATTTGGAGACCTTTCTTATTGTTATTCTTGCTGTACATATTCGACATAAGGTACAGCAGTCAAAATCTCCCCCTTTCTAGAACGACCTCATCCTCGTTGAGGAGGTGTTCTCCTTCTAGGAGGCATCTTTAGTATGAAGAAAATTAAAAACATTTAGACACAAAAATAACATGCTACTGACATGATGCAGATCCTATGCTCCATGGTGTCATACTTATGCAAGAATATCACATGCATATTTCATACCATAAACTTTTCTTTAATACTTTTTGTACATCATATAGATCGCAAGATCCTTACTCTAATACAACCTGGCTCTGATACCATCTGACACGACTCTCCCTTTTTGGGTCGTGTTGGCACTAGGGAATGGGTAGGCTTAATGCCATCAAAACCCGTAGTAAGCCTAACTTTTCTATATTCTACTGAAAATGCGGCGTGATCTATTTGTTTGTCTGGTTAACCCTTATACTTGCTTAATAGGTTGTAAGAAGTAAGGATCCAAATCTGCAATTCTCACATACATTTACTACTTATCATTTGCCAATCTAAGATCATCTCATATCATCAACTGACATCATTCTCAATAACATAACATATCCATGCATGTTTCAGGTACAAATGATTATGACAAACCATTGAGTAGCTATAAGCATCTGCACTAAACATCATGCCAAAAATATTACTTGTCTGATTATCCAAGCGAGTCTCAAAAGGCTTGGATTTCTCTCTTGTACGATCTGCTAATCCCTTGAAATGATGATAGTGAGATGTAAGTCTACAACACGACTCAGTGAGATATAAACATACTACCATACTTGTGAGGCTTGGTAACACAAGGCTAGCTTCACAAGAATGGTCTGTGACATTCTAAGCAACAGTATATGGCATCAATGGATAACCCGGTAGTAATATCAAATGTAGCAATCACATGAATATCAATAATAAAGCTTAATATGAATTGTTCAAAAAAAAACATGAATCTGATTTCTGAATTCTTTTCTGGGTTCTGGGTCCTTTTTTGAATTCTAGTTTCTTTCTAAATTCTAGTTTCTTTCTGAGTTCTGGGTTCTACAGGATTCCTAATTCTGAGCTTTCTCATTTCTATGTTTTAATTTTTTGAATTTCTTAGGAAGAGACAGAGGCATGTTAGTACGATATATCTCCCCTTTTCTGATTCTAGACAAGGTTGGCTTACCCTTGCCCCTAGAGGCCTGTCCTCTCCAGGTAAAACCTGGATCTAACCCATCACCATAAAAATGAAATTTCTTCATGTTAATGTGTCATTAGACATCAAAGAATGAAAACTCATCATCAAAATCATCAAACCCATACATTCCATCAAATGGGTTTCACAAGAAGAGAGAAAAACGAAGCTTAAATCGATAGAACTAGGTGTTGGGATAGAGGCTTACCTTTTTGTACTAACCAAATGGCTTGATTCTCCTTCCCATTCTTGTTACAAGGGTTGAAAAGCTTGAGAAAGAACTCCCATGGTGATTTCGTGGGTTAGAGAGAAGGAAAAAGACAATGTTTTGTCTTCTTTCTAACTAGCTTCTTATATAAGCCTCCTTGACCATTATTTACAAAAATGCCACTTTTATACTGATTCTTAAACATCTGCTCGTACAATTTCCTGTGACCACCGAAAAAGTGTCATACATCATTAATTTGATGTCACAAAAAAATTATTATTAACTGTTCTGTGGTTTTAATGACATTAGTCTCAAATACTGATTTATTTCGGTGTACTGGGTAATCTAGATATCAGGTGTTACAGGTATATACCCAGACCATATGCACATTGGTAACCCACCGGTGATGGGTTAGATCCGGGTCCTACCTGGAGAGGGCAGGCCTCCAGGGGCAAGGGTAGGCCAACCTTATCTAGAATCAGAAAAGAGGAAATATGTTGTACTAGCATGCCTCTGTCTCTTCCTAAGAAATTCAGAAAATCAGAACTTAGAAATGAGAAAGCTTAGAATTAGAAATCATGTAGAACTTAGAACTCAGAAAGAAACCAGAATTCAAAAAAGGACCCAGAACTAAAAAAAGAATTCAGAAGCCAGATTCATGTTTTTTTTTAACAATCCATATTGAGCTTTATTATTGATATTCATGTGATTGTCGCATTTGATATTACTACCATGTTATCCATTGATGCCATATATTGTTGCTTGGAATGCCACAGACTATTCTTGTGAAGCTAACCTTGTGTTACCTAGCCTCAGAAGTATGGTAGTATGTTTATATCTCACTGAGTCGTGTTGTAGACTCACCTCTTACTATCATCATTTCAGGGGATTAGCAGATCGTACAAGAGAGAAATCCAAGCCTTTTGAGACTTGCTTAGATAATCAGACAAGAATGTTTTTGGCATGATGTTTAGTGCAGATGCTTATAGCTGCTCCATGGTTTGTCATAATCATTTGTACCTAAAACATGTATGGATATGTTACGTTATTGAGAATGATGTCAGTTGATGATATGAGATAATCTTAGATTGGCAAATGATAAGTAGTAAATGTATGTGAGAATTGCAGATTTGGATCCTTACTTCTTACAACGTATTAAGCAGGTATAAAGATTATTCAAACAAACAAATAGGTCACGCCAAATTTTCAGTAGAATATAAAAAAGTTAGACTTATTACGGGTTTTGGTGGCATTAAGCCTACCCATTTCCTAATGCCAACATGGCCCAAAAAGGGCGGGTCGTGTCAAAAATGTTGTCTCCAAGTCTAGTATAGAATTTGAATATGGTGTTATGACAAAATCAGTTTGTGAGATAATGTGATTATATAAACTCTTAATTGAAATTGGTATCAAAGTTATGATGTGATAATAAAATTGCTTTGCATATTCATTTTAATCATGTGATTTACAAATGAATTTAACCTATTGAGGTTGACTATCACTTTCTCTACGAAAAAGTGCATCACAACTTGATCTCTACAATATATGTGAAAATTGGATAACAATTTATATAAGGACTAAATAGAATTCAGGTCAATTATATTGATAACAAATTGAGTATGATTAGTATCTATACTCCAATCTAAGGTAAAGTGTTACAAATTATATGTTATAGAATCCTAAAGCATAGTTATGGAGATCGCATTTAGTTTCTTACTTAATTAGGAGTTGATTAAACGCATCAATTGAAGCTTTTCTTTTCCACTCTTTCTTATAGTTTCATCTTTTATGATGCAACCAAGGACATGCTATTCCTTGAAAAAGGTAAGCCTCTCCCTATTTTCTTTCACATTTAGCCCACGACTATTTTGCATCACAAATGACTTTCAACCATGTTCTTATACCAGTTAATATAACGTTCAAACTAAGCCTAGTTTATGCACTCAAATCTACTGTGTTTGCAATCACAAATCAATTTTTCAGCGGTAATTCGTCAAACACTTTAGTGGCATAGTTCCGTCAAACACCTTCTGGGCACTCTCATTCTTAGTGATTTCGAGGCACAACAATATAAAACTCAACAGATAATTAAAGTAGGACTTTTATCCTTGTAAAAGTACGATTGTAGATAGTGAATGTTCCCCAGCACCCTAAAGCATGCACGTCTAGACGAAGAAGATTACAAGCATTCATTAGCTGAAACTATTTTTCATACTAGTTTGAATAATAAAAAGAGTTCAAAAACACACCATTTATTTGATATGTTCATATAATTTGATTTAGACAACCGATTTTTTAATAATTTTCAAGGGACACAATGAAGGTCTTTCCAACTTGGTTATATACAAATATCTCATTCTAAAATTAGATACATTATCTATACACTTGAAAGCTATGATTTTGAGATAAGAAAGATAACTGAAGCATTTCTTGTATGGGGGCTGACGGGATAGCAACACTAAAAATTAGTTGAAAAAGGGAACTTTCACTCATTCATACTTCTACCAGCAGATGACTTACTCAGCTTCCTTCAGTGGACATAATTTCAAGTTCTGCCCACCAAAGAGGGGATAATTTTGGACATGCACCATCAGGTCCCATTGATGTGATCTCTTTAAGCTTTGCGGCAATTTCTGTCATTGTCGGTCTCTGCTCTGGGTCAGGATGAATGCAACTCTTTATCACTTCAAGCAATCTCCTGAGTTCATCCTCATGAAGTGTTTTTAGAGTCGGATCCACCGTTTCTCCCAATGGTTGCTCCTTCTGGAGACAACCAGATACCCAATCTGCGAGAGAGCCATTTCCCGTCACAAAAGGCATTCTTCCTGTTATCATTTCAAGTAAAATAACTCCAAAGCTGTAAATATCATTCTCAAGATCTGCCAATGAGTTTTCCAAAAGCTCCATTGACAGTGATCCCATTTTTTCTGCAGTTGCATCATTCCAGAAACTAAAATCAGATATTTTAGCTGCATAATCTTCGGTCAGATATACAGAGGACGATTGAAGGCTTTTATGGGTTATGGGTGGAGTCAACTGGTGCATGTGTTCGATGCAATAAGCCATGCCCACTGCTATCCGTAGTCTTGCACCCCAGTTCAAGTGTTCTGATTCCTTTACTGCAAGAATGGGCAACTCAATGTCATCATTATATCTATAGATTCAATACATCAATGAAACAATCCTTCCCAATCTAAATGTTTTATACATCTTAGCTCGCACGTCAAGCAAGTTCATCAAGTATTATGTAAATCATGTGAAAGTAATTAGTGTCCTTAAAAAGAGCTCGTTGGCATAGAAGTCAGCATAAGAGAGCCCTCAATATGAAGATATTATTTGATTTCCAGTTCACTTTGAAAATTCAGGAGAATGTCACTCCTTGGGAAGTTATATTAGCACCAGACTAGTATACCCGAAAGCAAATTATCCATCAAGAGCTTGGAGAACTTGAAAAGGAAAGGAGCTTACCGTGCAAATGTTCAAAGAGAGTCCCATTGGGAGCATATTCAAAAACCATCATTCTCGTGAAAGGCTCATCTTCTTCACAGTATCCAATTAGGTTAATGAAATTCTTATGGTTCACTTTGGACAATGTATCAATCTGAAAACAAAATACAAAAAAAAGTTAGATTTAGATTTCCGAAACAGAATGCAAGAAATTAGCAAATTTCTGTTTCAATACCTTCTTTCTGAACTGTGTTTCTAAAGTCTTTGACCAATCTTCACAAGATTTGATAGCAGGAGATGTCACAGCTATTTCAACCCCGCTAGACAGAGTTCCCTTGTATACTGTACCATCTGAAAATGAGCCAATTATATTACTGAAATCTTCACAAGCAGCTTCAAGCTCGGACCGCTTGAGTTTTGGTACACCTGTAAAGTAGAGTATTAGAAAAGTACGGAATCATACAGAACAGCACCATAGCATATATAATCAGACTGATTGCCTCTCTCACTCTCTGTGTTTTGTGTGTGTCTGTATACCTAAGCATGTCCATATTTGCATGTGGAAGTGTGCGCTCACATGTTTTCCCTTGAATAGAGAAAAATAACCTGTTACAAATGCCTTTTGAAGTTGTCCGCTCAACCCTGTAGCCCAAGGCCTGACTGTGACTACCTTACTACTTCTGATAAAGACAATTAACCCAATGGCTGAAATCAGGAGCAAAGAGCTGCCAACAATTCCAGCAACAAGAATAACATGATTTCTTGTCTTGGAATCATTATTTAGAATCTTATTTGCACTTGGAACTGGTGCCATTTTCAATCCATCATTTTTCCTAGATGTTGACGTAACTGGAGCAGCTGCTGATGGAGTTGGAGCTTCAGAGGGTGAAGGTGGAGGAGATAAGTGAAAACTGAATGAGGATTGTTCTGGGGGAAATGATGGAGATTCGGCTATAGATGGTGAGATGGAGAATGACGGTGACAGCAACGTAGGGTCTGAGGGTGACGCCGATGGTGATAATGGAGATCTGAGTGGCGATAATAACGGTGTCAATGCAGAAGGAGAAGGTGCTTCAGAATGAATTTGATGTACTTTACTGTTGCCGGACTTGGGTGAATTTGGGGCATTAGCCACCTGCAGCAGATACCGCTGAACTAGAGTTTTACGTTGAGCTACTTTTCTGCCAAAGAAAAGAAGTTCTGTCAGAGACAGGTGTACATAAGATGTCCAATAATCACGTAGATATTGGCTTGCTTAGTTCTGAAATCATTTGATCTACAAATATATCATAGAAAGGGACTAGAATCGTTAAAAGTTGCTCCAAATCATGAATTACCACTTCCATCTGCAAGTTTGGTTTTGGATGAAAGAATAAGCGGCCTAAAATTTTAAGATAAAAGATTCTTTACAGGTCAATGTAAAGCATCTGATCCTTCAAACCGGTTTTAAGAGCTAGCATCATTACAGGCTTTGCTAATTCATTTATGGTTGCTTTTTCTAATGCAATTCATCACTTAACCACATCTCTCCTCATATCAAAAGATTAGCAATTACACTTAATATTAGCCCATTTACCTAATATTATCTCTGCAATTACAAGAAGCTCTTAGTTGACTCTCATCCGTCTGACATTCAGAGAGGATCTCAAGCTCATGTAGTTCAGGAGATAGGCTACCAAGATACTTGTTATTGTCAAGTAAGCTGCAATAAGATCCACATAATTGTTATTAAGTAAAAGCAATAAAGACAAAGGAATGTACAAATATGTGTTAGAAAGCCAGAACATTTGACATACAGGGTAGTCAGTGACAGATTATTGGCGAAGTCATTTGGAACTGGTCCACTTAAGTTGTTGTATCCCAAGTCCAACTCCTCCAACTCCTTTAGTTGTCCAATCTCTTTAGGAACGCTCCCAAAGAAAGAATTGTTGCGCAAAATTCTTCACAGAAAATGTAAATGAGGGAAATCGAAGCCATGAAAGCGCATGAGAATCGATATACGACCCAAATATTGATCTTACATAGATTTCAAGTGTCCCAACCTCCCCAGTTCTGGTGTCAGTGTCCCTTTGAGACATAAATCTTTCAGAGTCCTGCAAATTGTACGATTCTGCCATCAGGCTGTGCAACAGAAGCCCTCATTTCATGTTAAATTTGAAACTACACGTTTATATCAAACATTAGCTCAACAAACATGATACAGGAATAATTATCACCCTACTCTAAAGGGGGAAGTGATTGGCGTAATAAAATTAAGGAAACATAATAATCTTATCCATATGTTTATGTAGGTCCACGTAAATGTGTAGGTGAAATTTAGTAGAACATGATAGAAACACCTTAATTGGAATGGGAGATTTGATCCCCAAAAGAGTGACACTTTCTGCTTGATCTTTTCAATATAGCTAAGATCTTTTTATTACGTTTAACTTAAAAGGCAATCCGAAGAAATGTCCATACAAAGAACATGAATAGTGTCCGGTGGTTTATTGAACCAAACCAATACCCAGATAAATTCTATCTCCAGTACTAGATTCAATAAGAGATCAAAATAAACTTTGGAGAAGCGTATCAGCATACGCTTTTGAAACTCAAATCTACGAAGCCAAAGTCAAGCATTGAAAAAGGATTTCTTACAAGGTCACAACTTTTCCATCAGAACACTCGATCCCGAACCAGAAACACGGATCGGTACTCTCATCTTTCTCGTCCCAGTTCGACAACGCTCCAAAAGGGTCTTCGGAAATCTCGTCCCGAAATCTCAAAAGCGCCAAACCTACACATGCTACCGTCAAAGTCTGTCTTCCCGCTTTAACAAAATGTACGGACATGCAAAGCTTGATAATTGTAACGTAACATACCTTCCGTGTTCAGAGCCCAACAAAAGCTGAAATTTTGATGAAACAGTAGTACCACCACCGCCAAGAAAGCCATTCTAAGCTTGGCCCGATTCAATACCCACCACCAACCATCCATGTATAACCAAACGGTAAACTTAAACTCGTCTGTTTACGTCAAATCCACTTGAGATACGAAGCAAATCAGAGCAAAGACACACGGAGATAGACTGTAAGAGAAGGAGAATGAGTTGATGTTGTCTTTGCAAGTGCAAGTTAGCTTGGAGTAAACGAGAAGAAAACGCGTGGCTTATCGGTGATTTAAATAAAAAGAAGAGTTGAAGAACAAAAGCTAATCGAACATAAAAGTGGTTTCTGAGAAATGAATGAACCGGCGAGGGAGTAAAAGATTACGTAATTGAGGGAGGGTGTGGAGTTGGTCTGCGAGAGATCATACAATGAAGAGTTGGATTTATTCTCAGGCAAGAGTTGGATTTATTCTCAGGCTGCTGTAAGCGAATTGACTCTGTCTTCATTCATTTATAGCGCCGTCCTCTACGCGACCACGTGCTCCACACGTGACGTATTCTCCTTTGTTTCGTTAGCCTACCTTTTTTGGGTTAGAACTTAGAACTTAAATGTCAAAGGAGAGCGGAGGAAAATAAATACGATGGTCTTTGTGCGTTAATTTGAGAAAATACTTGCCTTTGACAGCTCAGAAATTGCAGTGTGGCGGCTTCATTTGGGTATACAAAGGAGGTGAAGAGGCTCACAGGAAATTTCAGGGAAGCGCGTTTCCTGGATATTGCTTTAGGCATTGCATGTGGACGTGGGCTCATTGTTTCTGTCACGTGAAAAAGCCAATCATTTTAGTTCACTATTACTGCTTTAAATGTTTGATATATCCTTATTAATTGTACGTTGAATTGTCTTAAAAATATAATTTATATAATTAAGATGTGAGAAAAATTAAATGATAATTTTAAAAATAAAATTATAAATATATATAAAAAATCGTGAACGACATTTATTTTAAATAATTAAAATATCTCTAAAATAACACTTATTTTGAATAAGAGGAAGTATTTTTTAGAATTAGGATGTAGCTTATCAATCGATTGTTTGATTGTTTCATTTTGGTTGTGAACTGTTCTATTCACATTTTTTTATGTCCATAAATATATATTAACATCATTTTCCAGGTATGACCTAAAATATGCACATATTACATACGATTAATTATCTCTTTTATGAATTCCTAAAGGTTGCAGATGCAATTTGGAAAGTAGGCAACGCCTTGTTGTTTTGAGTAAATTAGGTTATGAAATTATTCACCTTTCATATTGAAGAATAGTATTCTAACATGTTAGATAAGTCTTGGGAAATAATGTATAACAAAAATAGAGTAGTATGAGAAACAAACAAGAATATAAGAAAATTTTAAAGAGATTCGAATCATTGTTTTTCATTATTTATTAGTAATAATGTTACTATGTAAATTTTTTAGTTGGTGCAATCATAAAAAAAAAACTTACTCCTTATCAAACTCAACTTATTTTAAGCATGATTTTCATAAAACATAAATCCTTCTAAAACTTGAAATTCACAAAAAGAAAAAGTTTCTAGATAAGACATGTCACGTAACTTGTTATTTCTTTTCACAATTCTACATATACATAGATATCCCCATATAATTGATTGCTTCTTTACGACTCTTTCCAGTGAAGAATACGAGTACATGTATGTTTGCATTCCAAGCTATGTAACTCATTATATCTATCCGCATATAGACATAGATGCTGGCATACCCGTTTTTCAGGTTGTCATTCATAAAATCTTTCGCCATTTTAACATGCTTATGTTCCAATCGTGTTCTTAATTCTGTCTCCCCTATATATTATAGAAAAGAACACTTCCTACACATGATCGCGTGCATGTAGGGATAGCAATAGGTAGGGTTCGGTTCGGGTTTTATTCAACCCATATCCATATCTATTTTTTATGACTCAACCCATATTCATATCTATATTTATCGATTTTTACGATTTACTACCAATATCCAAATCCATTGGGTTATTCGGGTTTTTGGATATCCATCGGGTTGTATAACACATAAAAATATAACTTCTAAATTGAAAATATGGAGAG
>JANITW010000008.1:38358378-38378564 GCA_027564335.1 Erythroxylum williamsii
TGAAGTTTTTAGGTTGAATTTTGGAGTTTAAGTTAAGTTTACAATTAGATAAATAATTAAATAGTATATTTAAAAAACATCTTATATATATAATATATAAAATAAAATTTATATTTATTACTTATTAGTCATCGGTTTGATCACGGTTGAATTCTGGTTGAACCATTGACCCTTGAATTAGTTGTTTCTTCGATTCAATCACCGATCCGGTTTTTAAAACATTGCTACTACCACCACCACTACTCCTTCTCCTCCTCCTTATCCTACTACTAGTACTACTCCTCCTCCTCCTAATACTGCTACTACTACTGCTGCTATTGTCACTACTACTCCTTCTACTACTTCTAGTACTACTACTACGACTACTACTACTACCACTACTCTCAATCTAACTAGGTTTATAAAAGTATACTTATATATGAAGTATAACTAATACAATCCTACACAACTTTCTTTTTACTAAACTTAACCTAATTTAAACATGACTGAACTTGACATTCATAAAAGCTTGTGTTTTAAGATAAAACAACTCATCACAAGCATGGCGTAAAACATGTTTGTGTAACTCACTATTTCTTTTCAAAATGAAAATAGGAACATAAATGCCCATAATTTAGACTATATAACTCAACAAATATATTCGTATATGAAAATAAACACTGATATGTGAAAGGCATTAAATAACTGAGGTAATGTTGTATTGAATTTTTGTGTGTTTTACATAAAGATTTGTACCTCTATTTATACATATGAGCTAATGCTTAAAAAAAGTAATTTGATCTTATCATATATGTGAAGATTACAATAAAATGATTAGATGTAATATGCAAAGATAAGAATATTACAACAAAATGATAAGATGTAATAGGCAAAAGATAAGAAGAAATTAGTTATTTGAAATCTATGTCGACAGCCACCCGCAAGCTCATGGTCAAAGTTACATGAAGCTTGGTATGAAACTAAAGAAAAATAGTAGACCCCTAAGGCTTTATTAGTATATCAACAGGTTGTTGAGAAGTCGATATATGATAATTGAATAGAGACTTCTTGACAAATAAATCTTGAACAAAATGAATGTCAATTTCAATATGTTTGGTGTGAGCATAAAAAATAAGGTCCACTGTAGGAAAAAAGACTCCTAAATTATCACATCATAGGAGTGGTTGAATTTGAGAAAGTACAATTTTATGAATAGTTCAACAGTCACAAGAAACAACACTTTGATATTTAGCTTTTGTACTAGACTTAGCAATAGTACGTTACTTTTTAGAACTTCAAGACATTAGAAAGGAAACAAGAAAAATATAATAACCAGAAGTTAAACAACGATCACTATGATAACCAACCTAATTAGCATCAATATAGGCAAGTAAGGTTAAGTTAGTAGGTTTAGATAAAAGGAGTCCATGAGTTGGAGTATAATGAAGATATCAAAGAATTTGCTTGACATCTAACTAGTGTACATCATTAGGACAATGTAAGAATTAAGAAACTTTGTTAACAACATATTATTTGTCTGGTCTAGTAAGACAGAGGTATTGAATAGCTCCAACAGTACTTTAATATTTAATAGGATTAGAAAAAGGAAAACCACGATTTTTGGATAGTGGTAGGGATGGGGTAATGGGAATGGAGACAAGTTTAGAAGAATCAAGATAAGTTTTATGAAGAATATCATGAGTGTATTTGGATTGAGTGAGAAGAAGGCCAATGGATGTGAATGTTGCTCCAATACCAAGAAACTAGTAAAGAGGATTAAGGTTTTTGATGGTAAATGTAACATAAAGATCATTAAGGATAGTCTAAATAAATTATTATGAAGAATTTGTTACCAAGATATCATTCACTCAAACAAGGAGAAAAAGTAGTATGAGTAGAGGTAGAATGAATAAAAAGTGAAGTATCTACTTTGGATGAAGGAAATTCAAAAATTTATGACTAAGCCTGAGAAACCAAGCCTTAGAAGATTGTTCAAGACTATAAAGAGCCTTATAAAGATGATATAAGTAATAAGGATGATGAGGATTAGTAAATCCTAGAGGTTATTACATGACAACGGGTTCTTAAAGATTATCATGGAAAAAGGCATTGTTGATGTCAAGTTGACGAATTTGCCAATTTTAGCTAAAGCAAGAGTAACAATGAGACAAATTGTAGTTGGCATGACAAGTAGGCTAAAAATGTCTTTATAGATAAGACCATGGGATTAATGGTACCTTTTGGCAATAAGACGAGCTTTATAGTGATCAAAAGAGCCATTGGGTTTGAGTTTGGTTTAAAAAACTCATTTACAACCGACAATATTTGCACCCAAATGAGGAGGAACAAGAGACCAAGTTTTGTAGTGAAAGAGAGCTTTAAACTCATTAAGAATTGCTTGACACTAGTGAAGGAATTTGTTGGCACGAGTGGGAGATATGATTGGGATCAGGAGAGGACTGAATGATGATGTACGTAACATGGTCAAGAAAAGTTTTATGATTGCAAGTGCAGTTGCAAGTTTGATTGATCATTGAATGAGAGGGTAGTTATCTTTATTAAGAGACTAATGGTGAAGGTCCAGAAGGATGAGGAGGTTCTGTAGTTGTGAAAATAGGTGATGATGGAGTATTGGAATTTGTAGAAGAACTAGCTGTTAGATTTAATTATAAAGGTAAAGAATGAGAATGAGAAAGTAATGGTGAGGAGAAGGTTTTGAGTGTTGGACTCCATTTCTAGAGGCCAACATCGGAGTTGTGAGAGCGTGAGCACGAAGGAAGATTGGGGCTTTGGGTTTAACAATGAAAGTGGGAAATTACGTTTCAATGAAATGAACATAGTGTGAAATATAAATTTTATTAGTGGAAGGATCAAGAAATAAATTTCCTTGATAGTTGGGAGCATAACTAGAACACACAGGGAATAAGTGCAAGAGAATTGGTGTAGAGAACAATGTCACAAATGAAGAAAGAAAGTTGTAGAAATTGGATTTAAATGGACTCTGAAACTATGAAAGGGGTTGAATAACTAAGGTAATGTTGTATTGAATTTGTTTATATTTTACATAAAGACTTGTACCTATATTTAAACATGTGAGCTGATGCTAGAATAAAGGAATTTTAGCTTATCATATATGTGAAGATTACAATAAAATGATAAGATGTAATATGCAAAACATAAGAAGACAAGACATATGAGTATACATGAAGTTTGGTTGAAAATTTTAAACACATACATACAAATAAATTTAATAAAATAACAAATTATTTAATATGAAATCATAAGTAACCAAGTGAGCTTCATTAGTCTAAAAGTCATAAGCTGCCAGACATAGTATTACCATTTTTGGCAATCACTTGGTCATTACTTTGATATGGTTCAATAGAGTCAACCATATCAAGGTAATGATACGATGTAATATGCAAAAGATAAGAAGATTACAACAAAATGATAAGATGTAATATGCAAAAGATAAGAAGAAATTAGTCAGTTGAAATCTCTATTAATAATATGCTTGTACTTTCTCATAGTCCAAATGTGTTTTTGTCCATGTCCTGACTTTTCCATTATAGTCAAGAACACACTCTAATATACAATCAAGTGCCAGATCGTATTCACGCAAAGACTTAGAAAAATTACCTGTATTTTTTCTAAAAATATTCCAAGATTACGTACCTATAGATATGAGCCATGCATAATATTAAATTTGAATGTTGAGGTATTAAGTAATGTTATTGATAAAATTTTCAAAAAATACCAAAATACAATTTAATCTACTTTTTTAAATTTTTTTCATTTATGTAGTAGATTTTATATTGTTTTGATTGCTTTCCTCTTTGTTCGTATTATATCTCTTACTATTTTTGTTCATCTTTTAACAATTTAAAATTTTCACTTTCTTATTTAGGTTTTGTTCACGAAGTACAAATGTATTAGTCATCATAAATATAAGCATTATTTTTGTATTGAATAATACTTATATGCCAACCTTTTCTTCTATTTTACTCTTAGAATCTTATACGTATACTTAAGTATGCTTTCAATTCTTCTCCTAACCCTATTTTTGATTGGTTCTTCTTGTTTTACAGGTTCTAAAATGCATATACAATTTTGGATTGTTAAAGGGCAAACTTTTGCGTCTGCACCAACTTTTCTTGACCCGATTTCTACTTAGCAGCTGCAATTGAATATGCGTATAGTGTTTTAGCAGTTTATTTAATAACATAAGAGAGGCAGACAGAAGATAGTTACTCCTAATATTCCAAGTTTAGCATAGAATTCCCAGTTTTAATTAAATTTAAAATTTCTAACTTAAATTAATGGATTAATTGAGGGACATAATTTTTAATTGGAAAGTCACCCTTATTGTTACAAACTTACTCTATAACCCAACAGGTGAAGAAGAAAACAATTTAACTGATCAAATGGTAATTTCTTAGTTTAGCTTCATGAATGTTAAAACTTATTTTATGTATTATATAGCCTGGGGTAGTGGAGCATCAAAATCATGATCAGATATGAGATCTCAATATTCTACACCCAACTTAATTACATGCTTAAACCAAGTGGACCAGATTCAGGTTGGTTGGATCAGTAGTAGCATTATAGTATGTTAGCCAAAATTCCCAGAAGATAAGTCGTGGCAATGAGCAGTGTCCTGCAAGATAAGTTCACCTTTAAACTAAAATAATTGAGGAAAACAAGTATTAGCTTGGAAGATAATTAAGCACCGAAGTGGGGTAGAATATATAACAAAATATATGTGGTTTGGGTGGGACCCGCACCACTACACCTAGAGGTTTTGTCCCCTTTAATCTCCTAGGCCTCCTTATTCATCTCCTTCTTTGGAGGGATTCGGGAGTTGAACCTGTGACCTCAGGGTTTTGTTGGGTGCAAGACCCACGCCTAACACCACTGGACACACGCCGTCGATAATGATTAAATAAAGTACCATCACGCGCTCACCAAAGACGTTCGTCCGAACTCTCTTGATACGAGCTGTCATGCATTACTGGATACCTATCGATCGAGACGCCCGACCGATCGACCACTTTACAAGTTGTCTTACGGACGAGCTAAAAAATCACGGACAAGTTGTCCCATAGACGAGCTACATCTCAATATCCAACCGATCGGATCAATTACGAGTTGTCCTACGTGCGAGCTACAAAACCTCTACATACTCCTCCGACTCTTCTCTTCGCTCAGACTCGAGGAGTAGGGGGGCTTATGGTCGGGTCGGTCGTGTTGGGCCCGAACCCAGTCAAAACGACACGTGGGCCGATCGGTCTATTCTTCAAAGATCAGTCTCATACATAATGGCTATGTCAAGCCCAAGTCCAGGCCCGATCCACGCTCTCCTTAGCCCGTTCGCATGTGAGAGACTTCTATGCACACGTAAAGACCTAAACCTAGTTATTGCTCCATATATAAGGTATAATTCCACCATAATAGAGGTACGTAACTATAACCCTATTTTTCTCTGCATACGGCAATCTCACCTTCACCAAAAAGACTGAATTGAGCGTCGGAGGGGCTTATCGGGAAGCAACCCCCGACGTGCCTTCTTTGTTTTGCAGGAACCTTCAACCCAAAATTCTCGTATTTAGCAGTCGACTTCATGGATCCAAACGGCAACGTACAGCCTCGCTAAAACCAGGCTGAACCAGAATTGTAATAAACGTATGAGGATCTAACTTAGCCCTTTTGCCTATTTATATTAGTCACTTATTAGGCATTGAAATGAGAGAAAGCAAATCTAATGTCTTGTTAGGAAATCATGTTAGAAGAAGCAAATTCAATATCCTATTGGTAGAAATTGGATTGAATTCAAGTTATTCTATATGCAACCAATATTTATTGAATTTCACCAACCTAATGATGATACCGATGAAGAGATTTGAGGGGACCTAATGAGAAATTAGATCGGATAAAAATGAGACTATATACAATTAGTACATTATATATCAACTGAAAATCTTAAGGCAACAGATTCTGAGTCTTATGTTTATATATAACTCACTTCATCATCATATTTCTCTTTAATGTGAGATCATTTTACTTGTAAATTTACAACAATTATTAATTTAAATTAATTAAAAATTACTAATTAAAATTAAATTATTTATAATTTTTATTAATCATTAAATTTAATTAATTAAATGCATAATTTTGAAAGGTAGTGAATGCTAAGTACTAGACAGCTTTGATTAAGGATGATAATCTTAGCTCGGTTTGCTTGACCCGGCCCATTATCATCTTTAGCTTTGGTTTGATTTTTACTTTATTGTGGTAGATTCTTTCTCAATAATTTAAATAAGGAATTTGTAAAATCAGTCAAGTGTGTGCTAATTTTTATCAATAATTAATATTCAATAATAATAGTAGACATTTGAGGAGGCCTAAAGAGTTCGGATCCAAACAGGACCATATATAATCAGTACATCATATCATATCTCAATAAAAAATCTTAAGACAATAGAATAAAACTCATATATTTATTTATAACTTATTTCATTCTCATGTATATTTTCAATATGAGGTTACTTTACTTGTGAATTTACAACAATTATTAATTTAATTTAATTATTTATAATTTATTGATCATTTAATTTAATTAATTACATATATTATACTATCGGGTCACGAGATTAGGTTCGATTTTTTAATTTAAATATTAAATCGTTGTCGTTTTGTTAATAAATATTGGATCTCGAGTGAAGCCGAATTCGGGCAATCCAAACTTAGCATGTTGACCTCGGCCAAGTCGGGCTAGTCCAAACCCTTATGCAACCTCTAAATAAATAATAAGAATTTATTCATATTTCAATCAAATTGCACGCAAGAAATATCAACTTATGGCACCTCCTACGTTGGTTGTATCAATGGACATGATCCTTGGGACTATTATGTAAGCAACTTAACTGCTACTGGGATAAACAACAGTGTACACATATCAGCTACTCATACCCACTTAAACCCGCAACTTCAACTAACACTGACACGTCGCTTCAATGAGGAGACAAAAGCATGAAGAGTTTGAATAATCTTGGCTTCCCAGTCCCTTGAGACATTGATTAAGAGAAGCTGTTTTGTTTTATACAACTCTTACTCTTTTTTGTCACTGCTTTGCATTTCCATTAACAACAATGAGTTATGAATTCCCTCCTCCTTTCTTGGTCTCTTCCTCCTCATATACACGTCCAGTTCAGTCATCCTTATGTTTGTTTTTTAGTTTTCCAATTCCTATACTGAGACCTGTAAGAGTCAAATTCATAGATACGTACTTCTTTCCTTTTTTAGGTATTGCTTTGTTTATCGGAAATCTTAGGCCTATTCTTCAACATTGATGTTACGTTAAAATTCTTCTTTTCAAATCAAAGGAAAAGTAGAACCTATTGTATCAAGAAGAATTTACTCGCATGCGTAATCCGTAATGATATCTGTAACATCGGATCTTCAGAATACATACAAGTGTTCAATCTTCATCCTATAAAAAGAGTTGCTTTTGCTTTCAGAGTTCAAAAACTCAAAAGGCATCGAAACAGGTAACTTCAAACCAACTATTCAGCGCATTCCGGACTTTGAAAAGATCTTTGTAGGCAGGCACTCCTCGAGCAACACATCATGGACCACGAGCCATCAGGTCACGGGAAAGTAAAGGGTGGCATGTCAAATAAGTGGCTTTAGGTCTGGTCGCATGACATCACGGAAACACGGGGCTAAGAGGGGATCGCCTATGTGTGTAGTGCGCTCAGACACTCAAACGCATTGGCTCCAAACCACGTGGGTACCGTACAACCCTTCCCTTTTTTTTTTTTTTTTTTTTATAACTCGAGTTCGGGCTTGATTCGACTATCTGAGACCTATGAGCCACCTACTCAGACTCATAGATAGGTAAATCCGGATCTGATCCTAATCAGTATCAGAGGTACCTGCATCCAAGAATAGGTCGTCATTACCAGGAGGATTACATCACTTCAAATAGAAGCTGCTCCTTCCAAGGTTCGAACCCACAATCTTCTTACAATTTTCTCTTCTTTTTCAACCTCTAGGCTACCCCGTGAGAGGCAACACAACCCTTCTTTTGTTTGTTTTGGGAGTGATTGGTAGATGGGACTATCATTACGTAAAATTGGAAATAAAATACGGAATTGAAGTATTGTACATCAAAATGTATATCAAGTGAGTAATAGATGTATCGATTTATGCAAATTACTTTAATATTGGGATCACTTATTTTGACATCATACTTATTAAATGTCACTTTATCCTTATAAAAGATAAAATGAGGATCTATTTTTTCAGACTCGTTATATAATTTGTTTCGGTAGATTTCCTTTTAATAAAAAAAAGATGTTAAATTATGGAGACCTGAAATAAAAGAAAACAAAGAAAAGTGTAGAATCACTGAATCAGACAAGCCAGAAAGAGGAAAAATAGGCGGTAAGGTAGGAAAACAAATTTATAGTTGGTGTTGTACTTTTCAATCCAGTTTCCTTAAAACAGAACCGAAACCTGAAGACTCAGAGATTTTTACAATATTAAAAGAATATACTCCTCAAATAGTCTTGCATCATTTAAAAGTTACCATTTGCACCACTCACATCCTCACACACACACTGCCACCCAATCATTCAATCTTCCCATTTTATATAACAATAGATGCGAAAGTAGCACAAAAGCCTTCATTTCTCTAACCAAACTGCTCTTTTCCATGGCAGCCAAAAGCCAGACAAAGAAGAACGTCCCAAACAACCAACCTTTTCTTCTAGGCAGGTACGAGGTCGGAAAGCTTCTTGGGCATGGGACTTTTGCCAAGGTTTACCATGCCAGGAACGTGAAAACCAACGAGAGCGTTGCAATCAAAGTTATAGACAAAGAAAAGATCCTAAAGGGTGGTTTAATCGCTCACATCAAGCGAGAGATTTCAATCCTCCGCCGTGTCCGCCACCCGAACATAGTTCAACTCTTCGAGGTCATGGCCACAAAGGCCAAGATCTATTTTGTTATGGAGTATGTTCGCGGAGGTGAATTGTTCAACAAAGTCGCTAAGGGTCGGTTGAAGGAAGAAGTTGCCAGGAAATATTTTCAACAGTTGATATCATCCGTCGCGTTTTGTCACGCTAGAGGGGTTTTCCATCGCGATCTAAAGCCGGAAAATCTGTTGCTTGATGAGAATGGGGATTTGAAAGTTTCGGACTTTGGTTTAAGTGCTGTGTCGGATCAGATTCGACAGGACGGTCTGTTCCACACGTTTTGTGGGACTCCGGCGTATGTTGCGCCCGAGGTTTTGGCCAGAAAAGGGTATGATGCGGCCAAAGTGGACATCTGGTCTTGTGGAGTGATTTTGTTTGTGTTAATGGCTGGTTATTTGCCGTTTCACGACCAAAATGTTATGGTCATGTACAAAAAGATCTACAAGGGTGACTTCCGTTGTCCTAGGTGGTTTTCTCCGGAGCTCGCTAAGCTGCTTACGAGACTTCTTGACACGAACCCTGTCACACGGATCACGATTCCTGAGATTATGGAGAATCACTGGTTCAAAAAAGGGTATAAGCATGTGAAATTTTATATTGAAGATGATCGATTTTTCAGTCTTGACGAGGAGGAATATGACACGGGTTTCGCTTCGGACCAATCGTCATTATCAGAATCAGAAGCTGAAATCGAAACCAGAAGAAAGGTCACCTCTTTGCCTCGACCTGCTAGTTTGAATGCTTTTGATATAATATCATTCTCTCCGGGATTCGATTTATCTGGGTTGTTTGAGGAAGGTGGAGAGGGGACTAGGGTTGTGTCTGGTGCTCCTGTATCAAAGATCATTTCCAAATTGGAAGAAATTGCGAAAGTTGTGAGCTTTACTGTTAGGAAGAAGGATTGCAGAGTGAATTTAGAGGGAACAAGGGAAGGAGTAAAAGGTCCATTAACTATTGCAGCTGAGATATTTGAGTTGACACCAAAATTGGTGGTGGTTGAGGTTAAGAAAAAAGGGGGAGATAGAGGAGAGTATGAGGAGTTTTGTAATAGGGAATTGAAACCTGGATTGCAGAACTTGATGCGGGAGGAATCAGAAGATGCTCCTTCTGGTTCTTCACATGTACCTTCTGATTCTTCTCAACTAACAACTGATCCCATACCTACTGATGCTTCACATTTACCCTCAGATACTGAATAGAGAGGGCAAAAGAAAGAAAAGGGTATGCTCTTAATTCCCCCTGTCACTATGCTCGTATGCCTTTTGTATGGCATGTTTTGTTCTTTCGATTGTTCTGTTCTGTTACTTACAGGTTTTATATGCCAGTATGTTGTATGTTATATTCTTGTAACGTGAAATATTAGATTAAATTAATGAGAATGCAGTAAACTACACATTTCTGCTGATCTTGGGGTATATTTATTGAATAGACTTTTTGTGTGCATTTATGCTTTCTCTGTTTAAATTACGTCTCTTGTGATGAAATGGGTCATTACTTTGCTTGACGTTGCCATGAAATGCTTGATATTGGACCAAAATGTGGCAATTTTGATATTGAGGAATTTGATTGTGATATTAACGTTGAAGTGAATCATCTGGAGTTCGTAAAAAACATTTTAGCTTTAAGATAACGTCAGTTGAAGAATGCACATTTTGTTTTGACAAATTCATTCCTGAATTGATTCGAAACTACTTTGTTGTTCGGCATTAACCATACATTTAGGCATGTCTAGTGACAAGAGGATTGATATGGCACCTTAAGAGATCCTGTAACTGAGGAAAGGCCATTCTTGCCTTGGATAGAGCTGTGCTTTCAACTTTTTTTAAACTTTCAGTTCTATTATTGTATTACTTCTAGTACTTACCTACAGGACGTCATGTAGAAATAGGAAAACCAGCTCGATATTGTTGATTGTATCACAAAAACAAGTGAGTCGGCTATTCTGGTCAAAATGTGATGGGAATGCTCAATTTCCAGTTGCAGTTCCTAGGAAGCAGTATTTGAGCAGTCTTCAGGAAGTTCCACCTCTAGTTGGAAATGTGGGACTTTCTGGTTGAGCCATCTGGTGATAAAATTCTCTAGTCTTCCTGATTGTTGCAGATAAAATGATAGGCCGTAACTGTTCAATCTGATTGACATATTTGTACTAACCCGTAATATGAGTCTGGTGCCTGTTTAGTAGCAGTCGAACATCTTCAAATTGGTTGAAAATTTAATTGTCAGTGACAACTGTTATTCTCGCTAGAAAGTTTATATCTTTGGTTGGGCCATCATACATCTTCTGTTCCTACGGTCTGGCCAATTTCTGAAGCACTGTTTCACCTTACTGAACAAGGATTAACATAACCTCATCAAACTAGCCAATTCCTGAATCGATGGTTTAGTGGTTACTTTATGATACAAACGCACCGAACAAAGTTTTATAATTAGCAGAAGTCTCGCTAAGCACGGGATTTAAGGAAATCTAAAAGTACGTAATTTTATCCCTAATTAATAGAGACGTCGACATTATGATCCGGTCTAAATATGATCTCATACTGTGGGAGATTTAATTATGCTTTAAATACAATTAATAGGAGACAGATTTACTATGTAATCATAACAACAATATATGTCAACAAACCTTAACAATAAAGACAAAATTTCATGACAATGTGTTCCATTAAAGATGAACCGTTAGCATAGGATTCTGACGACATTGATGTATGGTATCATGATTCAGAGTGAAAACGTTGCATTTTGTATTTTTTTTTATTACATTAGGTATCTCAGCTTAGTCGGACTAATCTTAATCTCTTAAGACCTCACTTGAAGAGCCCTAGAGGGGGTAAATTTGAAAACCTTAAGATTCTTCAGGTTTTTACGTCGCCTGTAGACGTCTGCGCACAAGGAGTCTTCACATATTTGATTGTTCAGTTGATGATTGATCGTTGGTCTTCTCTTTGCTTAGTATCAGGTTCTCGTCAGTCTCCAAATTTTTTAGTTGCATTTTGTATTTTCCTTGCGATAGAATGTTGAGAAAGAGATTTGTGAGAAGAGAAGTTATTGTGTGATTTTGGCATTCTCAGATTGGCCATGTTTTAATCTATATGAACTTCCATGATTGAACCCCTTCCACCAAAACACCTTTTCGTTGAGAAAGTATCATTAAATACTTAGCTGAATGATTGACCTTTTGGTGGGTGTGATCTTTGCAGTTTGCTTCAAGTTTCGAGTGAGACCTGTCGTGTCGTCACAGGCTTGCTGATGCTTTTCTAAAGAGCTAATGGCTAAGCATCAGAACTCGGCCAAATGTGGCGCAAATTCGGTAATGTTTGAAAAAGATCAAGGCCAAGTATGATAATGCGAGGAAGTCAAGTAAGACGGGGAAGGTTTGTTGGGAGTTTGAAATTCGTCTCAAACTTTGTATATAGTGAAAGGTTTACGGCCATTTGGTATCACGTCTTGAGTTTTCCAACTTACTAGCGTCACCGCTATTCTGCCATGTGACCGGCCGTATTTCGATATCTGATTTCTGTACTGAGTATCTGTATCAAGAATAGCTCCAAAATCCAAATCTCTAATAACCATATGGTATTATATTTTCCTTCTTCAACGATTTGAAGGCCCTCTGGGTCAATTTATGGTAGATATGCTGGCTTTCATTGTCATGATCTGTGAAAATATTAAGGGTCCCTATACATTGACATGACGACTAGTTGTAATTTAGGTTCTAGTGTTCCTCAACGTCACTTTTCGGTGCCGAGAGGTGGAAACTTCCAAACATATAACGCCAAAAAAATAAAATAAAAATAAAAAATCACACAAAAAGTTCAAAATCGTTGTCAAAGTTTTTGTTGTGTCCACTCTAATCATTATTGTTGATGTAAGGAAACTTAACCAAACTGAATATTTCAACGTTATTGAACTTGAATAAACTTGTAAACGGAAGTATCAACAACCTTTACAAGCTACAAAATTTTCAAATGCAAAAGCATGCTATAGAGTCGTCCTTGTTGCAAATTTTATAAGTTGTTTTTGTTAAGATATATGTAATATATTTCATCATTTAGTTTTGGCATTTTTGATAAATGAACCTATAAGATAATGTAACTTCAAATCCAAGATGAAGTAGAACTTATATTGGATTTAATTGGGCAAAGACAGCTAAACTATGACTTGCGGTTTGACTAAATAATACTTCTTGTTTGACTTGGGATTTTGGATAATGAATTTAAGTGTTATGGAATTCTATCTTGAGTAGAGATATGTGAAGATTACGTTAGTGTTGGCTGAAAGGTATCGTGAGTAATTCTGATATTTGCACGTGTGTGACTTCTGCGGTTTTCTGTTTTGTTTTTGGGTATACAATTTTTCAGTGATTTTGATTGAGAGTCTACAGCTCTGTGATTGTCAAGTGGATGGAAGGACTGATGAGTTGATTCTATGTTGATGAGAATTCCATTTTAGTGATGCGACTCTTATTAATTGATTGCTTGTGGATGACTCACGGTCGGGTTATTTTATGGACTGCATGTATCTTCTGCTGAATCTTGTGTGGGGGCTTGTTTGCTTGAACTGTCATGCGTGATGCTCTACTGTTGCAGCCGTGAGTTGGTGCTGGAGTTTGTGTGACTTAGCCTATAATGTCTAGCGACAGCTTTAAGATCTATTTCAGTGGAGTTGAACTTATCGGGAAGTTGTTATTCTTTTATATCTCAAGTGTATTTTGTGTTGTTCTTAGTTATTTAATCACTTGAGTTATTCGTTTACTGTTCTTTCATTAAAAGATTGTTGAGTAAAATCTTTTGTTGAGGTTAACACGAGTCAGTTGTATTATCGAATGTGAAATACTGTCATGGGTTGTGAGGACGAGGGATAGTGTCAAGGGTTGAGTGGTGTCAGCTTAATAAAGCCTTGTGTAAAAACTATTATTGTTAGTGGAAGTATTAAGTTGGGCGAGGGTCTGTAGACGTAGGCAATGTGTGCCGAATTTCATTAAAAATTTTCGGTGTTGATTTATTTTGATACGTTTAATCTTTTTAATTTTTGTGTGCTAGAAACGACTAGGGAAAAATCTAAAAGTTTATGAAACCATTACATCCTTCAGATTTTTTAATTGGTATTAGAGAAGGTCACCAAATCAGAACTTCATACAACAAGTTGGTGCAGATCTGCGTTTTGCAAATATGACTACAAGAGAAGGCGTATTAATTACCAGGCCACCGTTGTTGGATGGTTCCAATTATCCTGTGTGAAAAGCACGCATGAGAGTTTTTATTTAGGTACAGGGAACAAAGACGTAGAACTTGGTGCTACATGGTTGGATACATTCGATGATAACTGATGACAAGAGAGAAGTAGTACTGAATGACCCATCCGAGTGGATAAGAGATGAAGAAGAGAGAGCACTTGAAAATTCTTAAGCCATGAATGACATCTTTAATTTTGTTGATAAAGGTCGCTTTTCAATGATATCAGCTTGTGAATCGGTTAAAGGAACATGAGATACTTTGCAGACTATACACAAGGGATTGAAATTTATGATAACCTTAAAACTTAAGATGATGGCTGTGAGGTTTGAAGAGCTGAAGATGGATCATAGTGAAATCATTAGAGACTGCTATGAGAGATTGTGTAATATAGCAAACCAAGGACATCCACTCGGGAAGAAATATTCTGATCTGAAATTGGTAAAGAAGATGCTGAGATCACTACCTCTGAGGCTTATTCCAAAAATTGCAGTAATCGAGGAGGCTCATAACATCAATGATATGTCGTTGGAGAAAGTAATTAGAATTCTTACTAATTTTGAAATGAATTTGTTAAGGAGCAAACAAGAAAAGAGCAAAAGATTGATACTACAAGCTGAAACTGGAAAAGGTATGAATGATGTAGAAGATAAATACGATGAGAATGAGGATATGATATTATTAACATGAAATTTTAGTAAGTGGCTAAAAAGAGTGAAAAATGATAGACCCAAGTTTAGGCAAAACAGTAGGAGCTCATTAAACAACAATTTCGAACAAGCAGCCAAAACTTAGAAGGGTGAAAGAAAGTGGAAGAGAATTCAATGCCATAAGTGTCAAGGCTTTAGACATGTGCAAATGGAATGTGCTAACACTTTGAAGAAGAGAAAAAGGGATATCTTTTACAAGTACTTAGAATAAGAATGAATCCGAAAATGAATACGATAGTGAAGAAGAAATTGCAAATAGTGTTGCGTTAGTTGCTTTATATAATAAAAGTCCAATTCTTGCTTCACAGCAACCAAGAAAGAAGTAACCGATGACGAAAACGAGAGAAAATTAGAAAATTTTGGGAAAAACACAAACAAATTAACTCAATTTCAATCCCAGATTATGGTACTGATGATAGTAGTTCATATGATAAAAATGAGAATATTTACGAAGCTTATGAATTAATGTATACAAAATGGATGCAAACATATAAGAAGAATAAAAAGTTGAATAAAGAGTAGTTATCTATGAAGAACATTATTCGAGATTTAGAGAAGAAATTGATGTCAACATTAGACGAGCTTGATGAAGCAAAACTGAAATTGGTCAGTACCGTAAAGGGATTGAGGATGTTAAGTGGTGGCATAGAGAAGTTAGAAAAACTGATGGAAATTGGTAAGATAAAAAAGGATCTTCAAGGAATTGGCTACAAAGGTGAATGATCTAAGGTGAATGATGAGAAAAATAATACATCTAGGTCTGTTCAATAAGAAACCTCGAGGAAGAATCAAAGTTTTATTCCTACATATCATTTTTGTAGGGTTATCAGGCTCATAAGGCTGAGATGCTACAAGTTACTACAAATGTTATTCCAAAAGACCCAAAACTAAAAGAGCATACTTTCCTCACAAAATTTCCAATAGTAGTCCATAATTTTGAAGTCAGTTGCAAGCTCACGTAATTCTTAAATCAATAAAGACGACTTTGCATAATGATTGGTATTTTGACAGTGGATGTTCATATTATATAACAGGAGAAAAGAGTTACTTATCCAATTATCAAAGTTGTATGAATGGACAAGTGACATTTGGAGATGAAAAGAAAGCTTTGGTAATTAGTTGAGGGACGTTAAGCGTGGATGGACTGCCACATCTAAAGAATGTGCTTCAGGTCGATGGATTAAAAGCCAATTTGGTAAGTATAAGCCAACTTTGTGATGATGGTTTATTGGTTAAATTTATAAGTGATGAATGCAGGGTGCTAACTAAATGAGGAGAATGCATTATGAGCGACAAAGGATCAATAGACAATTGTTATATGTTGCAGGTCATGACTACTTGTAAATCAGCCTCATACGACAATAATATAGATCTATGACATCAAAAGCTTGGACATGTCAACTATGAAATCATTAGCAAATTAAAGAAATTGGAAGCTGTGAAAAGTTTACCCTTAATAAATAAAGAAGACAAATCATTTTGTAGAACATGTCAAATGGGTAAGCAGATGAGAGTGCCACATCAAAAGGTTAAAAACGTTACTTCCTTACATATACTTGAATTAATTCACATAGATGTGGTTGGTCCAATATAACATGATAACATTGGTGAGATAATATATTTTTAACTTGTGTTGATGATTATTTTAGATACACTTGGGTATAAATCAGATGCTTTCAAGGTTTTTAGAAGCCTATGTATGCAGGTTATGAATTTGAAAAATATGGCAGCGTCGAGAATTCAATCAGATCACGGAAGGGAATTTGAGAATACAAGCTTCAATGATTTTTGTGATGAGTATGACATCATACAATAATTTTCAGCACCTAAAACTCTACAGTAAAATGGCGTTGTCAAGAGGGAGAATTGAACCCTTCAAAAAATGGCCAAATCTATGTTGAATAGAAGAAAGATGTTAATGCGATTTTGGGCCAAAGCAGTTAACACAACAGGCTACATATGTAACAGAGTTTATCTCATAAATATCTTGAACAAGAGATCTTATGAACTCTGGAAGGGAAAGAAACTAGATGCAAGTTACTTTCATATTTTTGGCAATAAATGCTACAATCTTAGAGATAAAGAATAGCTCGAAAAATTTGAGAGCAAGAGTGATGAAGGGATCTTTATTGATTATTCAACTTATAGTAAAGCATATCGAGTGTTTAGTCAAATAACCAAGAAAGTATTATAGTCCATAAATGTGGTGATAGATGATGTGCCTTAATTGAATGCTATAGGGGCAAAAGAGAACATGCAAAACCTGCCTTGCGAACTAACTCAAACAAACAATGATACAAGGACCAAAAATTGCCCAGATCTCTAGTTAGTTGTTGTTGGTGAAGTTACTACGCAAACTGAAGAATTATCAATTGCTTTAAATGATAAATCCTCCAAGACACTTAATGCAGGAATGGTTCCTTTAAATACTCAAAACACGAGAGAAGTTGATCTGAACCGAGATCCTCCCTTACGAATAAGAAGAAGTCATCCAATATAAAACATTATTGGAGATGTCAATGAAAGAAGAAAAACAAGAGAGTTGATTACCTAGAACTGCAGGATATTTGTGCTACTTCTCTGCAGTCGAGCCTAAAAATGTTAAAGAAGCTTTACAAGATGAGTTCTAGACAATGACTATGCAAGAAGAATTGACTCAATTTGCATGAAATGATGTATGGGAATTGGTGCCAAGACTATCAGATGTGAATGTGATTGGAACAAAATGGGTGTTTTGTAATAAAACAAATGAAAAGGGCAACGTAACTAGAAATAATGCAAGGTTAGTGGCTCAAGGATATTCTTAGATTGAAGGAATAGACTTCAACAAAACCTTTGCACGAGTAGCACGACTTGAGTCTATTATACTATTGTTGGGTATAGCATGTGTGAAAGGCTTTAAGCTCTATTAGATGGACGTAAAGAGTGCAGTTTTGAATAGGTTATACAAGAAGAGGTATATGTTGAGCGGCCGAAAGAATTTATTGATTCAACTCATGTAGATCACATTTTAAACCTGAAGAAGGCTCTTTACGGTTTCAAATAAGCACTAAGGGCTTGTTATAAAGGACTCACACAATATCTCATCAAGCAAGGCTACGAATGAGGTAGTGTTGACAAAACTTTATTTATAAAAAAATTCAGATCTGATTTGATGATTGCTCAGATTTATGTTGATGATATTGTGTTTGGTTCCACGCATCCTAAGATGGTAGATGACTTTGTAGAATTAATGACGTTTGAAATTGAGATGAGTATGGTTAGCGAGTTGAACTTTTTTTAGGTTGTAAATTAAACAAGTGAAGGATGACATTTTTGTATCGTAAACCAAATATGTGAAGAACTTAATCAAGAAATTTGAACTTGAGAATTCTAGACATGTGAGAACACCTATAAGTCTCTCTACGAAGTTAAATAAAGATGACAATGGCAAAAGTGTCGACGTTAGCCTCTATCGGAGCATTATTGGGAATCTATTATATTTAACTACAAGTAGACCAGATATATGTTATAACATCAGAGTATGTGCTCACTATCAAGCCTATCCGAAAGATACACACTTGACAATAGTAAAGAGGATCATTAGGTATGTAAGCGGTACATTTGAATTTAGAATTTGGTATACATGTGACTCTACATCTTAATTAGCTAGGTATAGTGACGCGAATTGGGCTAAAAATTTAGAAGAACGAAAAAACACTTCAAAAGGTTGTTTCTTCCTAGGTAACAATATGATTTCTTGGTACAATAAAAAGCAAAATTCAAATTCACTATCAACCACAGAAGTAGAATATATTGATGCAGGTAGTTTTTATTCGCAACTTCTTTGGATGAAACAGATGATGGAAGATTATGGAATTGATCATGATGTATTGACGTTCCTTTGTGATAACAAGAGTGCTATAGACATCTTGAAGAATCCGATTCAACATTCGCAAATGAAACATATTGATTTGAAGTATCACTTTATTTGAGAGCTTGTGGAGAACAAAATAGCCACCTTGTCATATGTTTCTACGGAAAAGCAATTGACGGATTTTTTACGAAACCTCTTAACGCACTCAGATTTGAACTTATTGGAGGAGCTTTGGGACTTTGTGCCTTAAATTATTGTTGTACTTTTAAAAAAAGAAGTGCTAATTCAATAGGGATTAAAATCCCTAACTTCTTTTATGTTCTTATTCTACTGCCATTGTATATGTTGCTCTTCATCCCTCCTTCAGACTCTCTATCACTCTGGTCAGTGTGGGCATTCTCTATCTCTTGGGAATCTCTCTTAGGTACAACTTTCTCCCTTTACGTTAGCGACACTCTTTCTATTTTTTTAGGTTTCTGCTATTAAACATCCAAATGGGTAAGAACAAGGAGAAATCTTCCTCTTCAGTTGTGGAGAAACCACCGGTGGCAACCACTCATTGTTCAAATCGCCTCCTGTTGAACCCGATGCCTAGGGGGAAATTAAGTGAGGCTAGGTCGTCTTCAACTACTCCTATTGAAGTTCCTAACACCACCTCAATTTGGGCTAGACCACTAGAATATGATGATGTTATGCGGGTGTTGCTTTCTATGGTCGACGACTCTTCATCTGACTCTGACGAGGTTCCCACTACAACTGCTTCGTAGACTACTCCTCCTTTGATTACTAAAAAACAGATGAAGCAACTAGCTCAGAAAATAGTCCACCTACCTCGGCAAATTCATTCTGATTGCTTGACAATGGACAATGTGATATCATTCAAATTTTACTCTTTCAAAGCTGAACGTAAATGGGATACTCTCAGTGATATCGGGTTAGTTCCTGACCACCCAATTAATTTAGATAAATTTCAATAGTATCGACTAGATTTTTTGTTATATGAGAGGATGTTATTGCAAGTTGCATTGCTACCAAAACATTATGATTCTAAACTAGTAAAAGAATTTTATTGCAATTTGAATGGTGATTTATTGACTAATATTGCATTGAGCTATAAATTGGTGTATGATGGGGACGACTGGTACAATTTGATGTTGATAGACTAAATATTTTTATGAGGTTTGATAATCTAATTGGAGACCAACTTTTTGATGGTGATTGGATTGTTTCGAATGATTTGATAGTTATTGTGTTAACTAGAGGCAAATTAACTGCTTGGTCATCTAGTTCGGTGCTATATTCCTCTTTGTTGACACAAAAGTATTTTTGTGATTTATAAGTTAGTTTTAGCTAATTGGATGCCAATTATGCATGTTGTTTCAATTTATCTAGCGCAGGCTAAACTGGTCCATGCCATTGATACTGAGCTGCA
>JANITW010000008.1:38378664-38389888 GCA_027564335.1 Erythroxylum williamsii
ACACCCAACTTAATTACATGCTTAAACCAAGTGGACCAGATTCAGGTTGGTTGGATCAGTAGTAGCATTATAGTATGCTAGCCAAAATTCCCAGAAGATAAGTCGTGGCAATGAGCAGTGTCCTGCAAGATAAGTTCACCTTTAAAACTAAAATAATTGAGGAAAACAGGTATTAGCTTGGAAGATAATTAAGCACTGAAGTGGGGTAGAATATATAACAATCTATATGCATGTTTATATATAAATAAAATCTGAAATCGGCTGAACCTGAAAATGATGTATTATCTTCTGTTGCTATGATTTCTAAAGCGCACGACCATTATAAAATTTCCGTTTGTCTTGATTATTTTGACGTTTTCCAGTAGAAAGCAGCCTCAAGCAAATGGGACGGGACAGGAAAGTTTTTAGTTTACTTCTCACCGCTATTGCCTAATGATGCTTGACAGTGATCATTGGCATTCTCTCCAAGCTACTGTGACCCCAGTCTCCATTCATGAAAAGGGTGCATTATCTAATCTCTCCAAGCTTAAGCTTGTGTGACCCCAGTCTCCATTCCTGAAAAGGGTGGATTATCTAATCTGTATAATAGAATAATAAAACAAACATACTATCATTTTTCCATTTACTATTAAGTCACAGTGTTGAGTGATTGAATTAGCAATTCAGTGATCTAAACTTTTCCTTACTTAAAAATTTAGTTCTTCTGGAAAAATCTTCACACTATTACAAAAATAATTGCAAATAGATACATCATAGATGTGATTTTTTTGTATGAAATATGATATTGCAAAAGCCGTTTGCCTGTCTTCTCTTGATACGCACTCCAAAATTGTAACTTTCTCTAGGGGAAGAAACCTATGCTACATTTAGTTGGCAGGTGGAGTGTGCGATACTGTTTCCCTCAGATTTGGATTCCTGAAGTTAGAACTCAGCCATTGGGAGCCTATTGCTTTGGAGTCACAGTGCCCTGATGTTGACTATTCATCCCTCGCCGGGGACATTTTACTTGTATGAGCTACTTGTAGACAACAAAAATTCAAGCTTTCAGTCCCTAACATACAACCAAACAACAGAGTCGGGGCCCATTAGTTGACCATTTCAATGGCCCAAGATTGGTGATGGTTGGATCACCGTTGATTACTCGCTTCTATCCAAAATAAGTGTCGTTTTAGAAAAATTTTAATTATTTAAAATAAGTGCCATTCACGATTTTTTATGCATGTTTATATTTTTATTTCTAAAATTACTCTTTAATTTTTCTCACATCTTAATTATACAGATTATATTTTCAAGGCAATTTAACATGTAATTAATAAGGGTATATCAAATATTTCACTAACTTTCTTAATAAGTATGCATTTCTCTAAAATGACACTTATTTTAAATAGGAGGGAGTATATTAATACTTTCGTCATTTTATGTCTTATCTAATTTAGTTGTATTTTAATTGACTTACCAATAAGGAGCTCACATCAAATTTAAGAATTATTATTATTTCTTCTATTTCATAGAACTCTTACGTCGAGTTTATGGAACAAGTCCATGTGACAATCGCTGTACTAAAATAAAACAATGTAACTTGGAGGATCCATAAGAAATTCCGTACGACCTGTTCAAGTAGTGGCGTCCAAAGCGCAAAGCCGCAGCCTAATTGCCCAAATTTATATTTAAAATTGATTGACTCAATAAATGATAATAACAACAACTACTTCCATGCCCTCTTCTTACATAAAGGTATATTTTTTAAAAATATATTCTAAATCCAGCATTTACGTTAAAATAAAGGTCAAATTATAAGATTTTGAAGTATTTAAAAAGTATCATCATTATTCAAAATCATTTAATTTAACTTTAAGTTAACGAAAATTTTAAAATGACAACAAACGTTGTGTTTGGAATTGGATAGTTTGAGCAAGGTTAGATCCAAATGAAGTATGAGTCGGGTCAATATTTTTTGCCATCCTTACACATGACTAATAAAATAAAAGAGAGTGGTATGCCAATATTAACGTGAAATTTAACTAATAATGAAAAATATTCTTATTAAAGGTGTTATCAATTTAAAGTAAATTTTAAATAATTTAAATGTATTGTATGAATTGTTGTACCGTTAGGCCGAACCTAACTCCAAAATTTCATATGAACAAGTTTGGCCCATTGGTTTCAAGTCAGGATAGATAGACTATCATCCTTAGTCATGTGGGTCTCATATCATGTAAAAGCCGCTTAGTATTATGGGATCCACTCATTTAAATTAAACCTAAACTATTATTAATAAATCCTAATAAAAAATCGGAGAGAGGAATACAAAATAAAAAATGTAAATGAAAAAGGGTAATAAAACATAGAGAAAAGAAGTCAAACCTGAAATCCCTAAATTATAATTCAGTGAACGCTAATGTTTTGGAGTACTTTAAAAGAATTATAATGTTTCAAATAATTTAATTTTAACTTTAAATTAGTGAATCCTTAAATATGGCAACAAACATTGTTTTAGATAGTTCTAGTGGGCTTATTTCCAAACTAATGATAGGTGGGGTCAATGTTATTGCGATGTTTAAACGTGATTAATAAAAATAAAAAAGTGCCATATTAATAACTAAAAAAAACATAATCATGTTAAAGGTTTTGTCAATTTAAAGTTAAATTTAAATAATTAAATGATATCATTTTGTAATTGAGAGGTGAACTATTCAAACCATCGACTCAAGCATCTAGCTAGCTCTCCAAGTTTGAGTTCGATCCAAAATTTAGTTTGAATAAGCTTCACTAATTGACTTTAGGTCAAAAAGGGTCAACTGTTATCTCTAGCATGAGAATTTCATAGTGTCATGTGGAAGCCAGTTGGTATTATAAGATCTAGTAATTTCAATTAAAGTGTAATTATTATTAACAAATACTAATACAAAAATCAGATAATAGAGAGAAGCAAAAAATGGGAAACACATATGCAAGAGACTAATATCACATAGAGAAAAGAAATAAGAACCTGAAATCCCTAAATTCCAATTCAATCCTTAAATCATAATTCAATTGACCATACTTTTATCTATACATGGGTAATTCTTTTTCTTAGTGGTCACATGCTTGTTTGTTTTTAGTTGGTGTTTATTTGAGTTTTAGTGATTGTGACTTCGTCATATTACATTTGTTTGAATTTGGGAAATTTTGAGTTACCATTTTCCAAATTGCTATTTGTGATTAGTGCTTTATGTTGCTAGTGAATTATTGCCATATGATTTTTTTTTAGAAATTAAAAATAATATTGATTAAAAATAGAAGATGATACAAATTTGGGGGAGTCAAAAGACTCACCCATTAACGAAAAACGACAATGTTACACCATAATAACCAACCCCACATAAACGGCAACGTTCTAATGTATGAATTAAAACTCATTGTTTATACCAAAATGAGAAAACAAAATCCCAATCCCTACAATTCTCCTTGAAACTTTTCCCAATTAGGGTTGGAAATATTGGTGATCTCCACCCTCTTGAGGCATCGAGAGCGAGCTTAGAGACAAATCAGATGAATGTCCAAGCAATTAGGTTTCTGCTTAGCCTTGTACCATGAATGCTCCAGCTTATCCTTTGGTGATTAAAAGGTAAGATAGATCCTTCATAAACCTATGTTTCTCTTCGTAGTATTTCACACTTAAATATGACCAATGCAAAATGATTGAAGCTTCCCTTTTTGTCTCTTTATATACCAGGACATTGGTTGAGTGTCCCGAACACCGTTTCCATCCTCGATGGCATTTCGCTTTCGTTAGCTGAACGGTAAGTCCCCCTTCCAATGCCTTCCATATTATCAAGAGATGTTAGCTCTGAAAAACTTCCTGCTACTTTTGGCTTTATTTCTCTATATTCTTCATACATTAGCAAGTTGGGATGAGGACTCCTTAATGCGTTCCATATTATCAAGAAATTTTAGCTTCAAAAAACTTCCTGCTACTTTTCGTTTGCATATTTCTTTATATTCTCCATACATTAGCAAGTTGGGATGAGCACTCCTTGATAGAGCTAGAGGAGATTACTTGTTCTCCAATTTAGCAAAAATACACTCTCTTATTTAATGTGACTTTCTACAGATGTTTTTGGACCTAGGTATGTTCCTTTCTACCTATGTTTCCTTAATGCAAGTTGCATAGGAAATTAGACAAATAATAGAATTAAGATGGGAAATGGACTTTAGTTTGATAAACCACTACAATGTCACTGTGAATTGAAGTGTGCTCAGGAACCGCAAACATTTATGTCTTATCCAAGACCAAATGTCTCTAGAGAAGGGATACTCAAAGAACAAATGATCCCTATTTTCTTGTCCTGAGTTACACAAGACACAAACCTCATTTGAATTTAAGAAAAAAAGTCTATCCATAATATTAACCTTGTTTAAGGTAGTGAGCCATAGGATGAATGAGGAGCTAGGCAATAGCTCTTGATGCTAGACCATTTCATACCATTCCACTTTGCCATTACACTTATTCTATGTCAATCTTTTACATTTGATTGTTAAAGGATTTTCTTAAAATTAACTAGCTGACACCATGTTGGTTAAAGTTTGAATTGCTTAAGTTCCAACTGTTGTTTTCTTTTTTGCTATCATCCTTTTAAAGTTTTTCTTTTATTTTTTAATTGTACATTTGAATCTTATTATCAATAAAGGCTTCCCTTTTTTTTTTTCCATTTTCTATATCAATAAAGGTCAGTTACTTAATTATGGGAGTTATCGTACCATCCTTACTTTGGTATTTTATCCTCTTGATTGTCTTACTTCACCCCTTTCCTTCCACAGTTTCCTATTGATTAGACATATAAAATTTTAAAAGTTTGCAAGCAACGAAAAAGGAGTTTTTCTTAACTAAAATTTTTTTACAACTTAAATAGTTGGTTATTTTGTACTCAACTCAACTGCAATATCCTAATTAATTTTTGTTGATTTTGATAAAATTGATAAACAGATAGAAGAGAAGAAATTATCTTTAATATCATGATGATTAATTGTTGTTTAAGAAACTGAGTTACATGCTTCAAAGATATTTTCTTTCCTTTTGCAAATTCCATAGCCAATCATAGATGTTGCAATCCTTTGGTGTTTTGGTTTCACTCTTTTTTGGGAAGATATGGTTTTTTAAATGTAAATTAATTTAGATAGGCTATAATTAATGAAAGATATATAAATTTATATTTTTAAAGAATGAAACAGATGAAAATAAAAGAGATAAATAAAGTGGATTATATTTTATTTTATATATCTTCAAAAATTATAAGGGCATAATTAATAAAAAAGCTTTCACATTATAGAGTTATTAATTTTAAATTAAAATAATTTAATTTTAAATATCTCAAAAATAAATTTAACCCAACAACTCTATTTCTTAAATTTGAAACTTTTAAAATAAGTTAAGACACACTACAAGAAAATTACCAATTGCTGACAGATCATTACTAAAGGACATGTTGTTGAAAATTAGTGACAGAAAATCAAATTCTGTCGGTAAAATTGTTGTAAGAAGTGGTAATTTGCGAAGGACAAAATATTTGTCGGTAAAGCTGGAGGAAAATTATCCTGATAATTTTTTCGATATAATATAGCGATGGAATGGGAATCATCATCGATAAAAGAGGCGCAAATTATAAGTGACAAAATAAACGTTGTCTTTTACCTACAAAAATGTATTCTATCAATAAAATTGAAAATTAAGTGTCGTCATTTACTTCAATTGCAGCGTTTTTAATAAAACGTAAACGAGGCCATTTGGTGGTAAGGTTTGTTGGGATAAATCAGCAACGACATTTACCAATGAAAAATGAATCTGTCAGTAAATTCAAATGATGTCGGCAATGTTCTTAAATTTATTGTAAAATGACGCCATTTGATAATTATAAAAACCTAACACCCCAAGCCCCCCGTACTCTTCTCTATGCTTTCATTTCTTTCATTTCCACCTCCATGGTTAAAGGTTTGGGTTCTTTCATTTTCAGTTCTTTTGTTTTTTGGTGGCTTTCCGTGACCTTCCATCTGTTGTTTCGTTGGCTTTCAGTGGCCTTGCATCTGTTGCATCTTTTGTTGTCTTCTTCCATTGCCCAACATCTTTGAGGTAAATGGTGGTCCATCTAATTTTACGGTGACATTGTTGTATTTGGGTTTTGTGTAGTACTTTGATTGTATCGGTTTTTGTTTCTTTTTTGCGTCATTATGCAATTGGAATGGTGATTTGTGTTTTGCGTTTTTTACCGATGACATTGTGATGGTGATTTTGTTTAATCATCTTCGTTTGTTTATAGAGGAGATTGAATTTGAGAGATTTAAGGAAATGGAATTTTAGAGCTCGGGTTTCTATTTTTAAGTTAGTGGTGAAATATAGTATTAGTTGCAAAAAATTGCCATTTTACATATACTTAATATGTAATGTTTTATCATTCATTTTTGCTAATATGAGAATATATAGCATGATTATGAGTTAATTTGTTAAAATTTTGGGTTTTTAAATCATTATGAGATGATCCAAGTCCATAAACTACTATAAGAAAACACTTAACTAAAATTACAATATGAAGATCGTTTATTTCAAAGTTTTTGATTATATCAATTGGAACTTTATTCTACCATTTAGGATTTCCTATCTAACTTAATTTAGGATTTCCTATCTAATTTTTAGTAAATGTGAGACACTGAATATGTACAACATATCATTTAATGATGATCTTTTGCTTTCATGTATAGTTAACTATCATTTTACATTGTTGAGGTAAATGGTCCATCTAATTTTACAATGACATTATTGTATTTGGGTTTTGTGTAGTATTTTGATTGTATGGGTTTTTGTCTCTTTTTTGTGTCATTATGCAGCTGGGATGGTGATTTGTATTTTGTGTTTTTTACTGGTGACATTGTGAAAGTGATTTCATTTAATCTTCTCTGTTTGTTTGTGGAGGAGATTGAATTTGAGAGATTTATGGAAAAGGAATTTCAGAGCTCAAGTTTCTGTTTTTGATTTGGTAGTAAAACATAATATTAGTTGCTAAATTATCATTATACATATACTTAATATGTAATTTTTCATCATTCATTTATATTAATATGATAATATATAGCATGATTATGAGTTAATTTGTTAAATTTTTAGCTTTTTAAATCATGACGAGATTTTCTATGTCTATAAACTACTATAAGAAAACACTTAACTAAAGTTACAATATGAAGATTATTTATTTCAAAGTTTTTGATTCTATCAATTGGAACTTCATTATAGCTTTTAGGATTTCCTATTAAATTTTTGTAATAAAATGTGAGAAATTGAATATCTACAACATATCATTTAAGGATGATCTTTTGTTTTCATGTATAACTAACCATCTTTTCTCCTTGCCGTCACGGACCCATCGGGTGTCATCGCTGTCGTCGGCTTCTTTTAATCATCGGTTGAGGTAACATTTTATTCTTTGATTGTTTTTTACGACGTCATTGAGTTTTGTTGGTTATTGTGTTTTATGTACTACTTTGATTGTCATTGTCTTCTTCTCTTTATTTGGTTACTTCTTTGGCTGTCAACTCACCCTAGCTCCGTCATCTTCTTCCTTCACGTGCTTCAGTGACTTCTTTTGTGTGTCGGTTGAGTTAAGTGAGTTTTTTTATTTACTAGGTTTTTGTATACGTGGTTCAATTTGGGTATTTGTTTGTGATTTGAACCTCTCATTTGAACAAGTTTGTTTTAAAGTAAATGGCCTACACCAACAGAAACTTGTTTGTGGTATAAACTTCAGTTTGCGACTTTAAATTTTAAGTATTGTTAATCTAAATTTTATATACTGTTAATCTAAATTATTGGCTTTAAAATTTAAGTATTGTTAATCTTTATCGTTAATACTTTTTCTTATTGGCTGTGTTTGGTTGTTATATTCTTAAAGTTCAGTTTATCAATGAATTAATATAAGATGGGCTTGAATTATAGTTCCAAATATTTGAATTTTGTCAATGGGTTATTTCACTTGATGCTTGCTTAATTGATTAGGTTCTCTTTACTTTTCATGCATGAATCTTTACATGCATCTTTTTTAATATAATAATAATTTTCTTCTAAACATATTAGATAAATTTTCAATATTACAATAATTTATTAATCAAATTATTCATATTTTTATTTTTACTTATTATATTACATAATTAATTTAGGTAAAATATCAAACTTCTAACATTTATTTTAAATTTCAATAACAATATCTAAGCCATTCAATTAAAATTTTCAACTTTATAAAATTAAGTAATTCGTTTTATGTTATTAATAATATATTCCATATAATCTAAATTTATTAATTTTAATTAATAACATAAATAATAGTTAAATTATTAGCATTATTAAAACATTGAGTACTATACAAAATTTAAGAATAAATGCATTTAACTTCTATGAAATGTTACTAATAGATCAACTCACGCCACTAATTATGGGGTTCTTGTATCAAAGCAAGTAGCTGTTGCTTTTCCTTTTCATGTCTGTAAGTGTGTCTTTGAAATCTCTGCTAATAGATATGATTACAAACAGAAAAAATGATCTTCAGTTAATAAATAAGTTTGCGATATTCGAGAATACATACAAGATAGTTGCCAAAAATATTAAAGAGGAACTCAAAATCCATACATTTATTAATTAACTTTTGATATTAACCCATAACTCATGATGCAGCTCCCGTGAGGCTTATCTATGAAAAATTCCACGAGCCTAGGAGTCACAACAATAATTTTTTTTCTTAATTCACATGTGTAAACAATGTCACGTACCATATTTTTGAAATCAATTATAGTTGATTAATTCAATTAGTTAATACTTAGGGGATGTTATGTAAAGTTTAGATATTTTATAAACTCTGGGGAACATGAAGGATACTAACTATGGAATCACTGTTTGAAATTAACAGTTTTGCAAAAATGAATAATTTTGATAGATCTTGGATGTATAGAAGATTAACAGCTGATGGTTTCATTAATCTTGAGTTTATTGAGGGAGTTGAAGCTTTTATTCATTATGCATGTTCTCAACCTTCATATATGGATGGCCCAAAGATCAGATGTCTATGTAAAAAGTGAAAACACATTTGTTTCCTTCCTATTGATGAAGTGAATGCGCATTTGCTGAAAAAAGGGTTTGTCCCAAATTATTTTGAGTAAGCACGACATGGGGAACTATTGATTTGTAGCACCTCAAGGGGTAATGGAGTATAATCGTTAGTGAACTTAAATGAGTTTAAAGAGGGGATTGGATTTAGAACAAATAATGAGGATGCAAATGACAATCCTTACATGCAAATGGTTTATGATGCAGTTGGTTATACTTTCAGAAAATATAGAAAATTTTGAAAAAGAACCAAACCCATATACAAAATAGTTTTTTAACTTACTATACCTAGCTGACTAACAATTATGGCCAAATTGTGAGACAATGACTTAATTGTCTTTAATTGAACATAAAGTTTGAAGGACATATTTCTGATCATATTTTCGATAAAAATCTTAGATTATTGATAGTTTTTACAATGTGAAGAAACTTACTAGGGGCCTTGGTTTGCCTATTAAAAATATTGATTGTTGCAAATTGGGATGTATGTTATATTGGGGAGATGATGTGTAATTACAATAGTGTAAATTTTGTAGTCAATCTAGGTTCAAGCCTAGAAAGCGTTCTATGAAACAAAAATTAGTACCCTGGAAGCGGATGATTTCCTACTAACTCCTAGACTTCAAAGACTATATGTTTCTGATGTTACTGCATGTCACATGAGATGGCACAATGAACATAAACAGGAAGATGAAATCATCCATCAGATGCACTGGTATGAAAACATTTGAATGACTTCCATTATGAGTTTGTAGCTGAAAGTCGAAATGTTAGGTTAGGATTGTCGACGGATGGATTCCAACCTTTTGGTCAGTTCGGACAACAATATTCATCATGGTTAATCATAATTACTCTTTATAATTTGCCTCCATCAATGTGTTTGAAAAAGCCATATATGTTCTTGACAATGATTGTTCTAGGGCCTACAAATCTAAAGCATAAAATTGATGTATTCTTACAACCATTGATATCTGAATTGCAACATCTTTGGGAATATGGTGTTGAGACATATGATGTGTCTCTGAAAAAAAATTTTGTGTTGAGAGCGGCTTTAATGTGGACCATTAGTGATTTTTTGACATATTCCATGTTGTCTGGATGGAGCACAGTAGGGAAATTTGGTTGTCCTTATTATGCCAATGATTCTAAATCATTTTATCTTCTAAACGGAGGCAAAACATATTCATTTGAAAACCATAGGAAATTTCTTCCTCTAGATCATCCATTTAGATGTAATAAACAAAAGTTCATTAAGAATAGGATGGTAAAAACATCTCCTCTCCCTCACAAAGCTGGTGAAGAGATATTGCAGGAGATTAAGGAGTTAGAATTACTGAAAGTTATAAAATTTGAAGCTAATGGAGTTAATATAAGCATTAGTAAAAGTTTTGGATGGAGAAAACGAAACATCTTTTGGGGTTTACCATATTGGAAAACTAATTTAATATTTCATAATCTAGATGTGATGCATATTGAAAAAACAGTTTTGACAATTTTTTTAATACCATAATGAACATTGAAGGGAGCACAAAAGACAATGCAAGATCATGAGCTGATTTGAAACTTTTATGTAGAAGGAATGAGTTACATAAAAATCTTCACATTGGTAAATATCTAAAAGCATGTTGCACTTTGGACAAAAAACAAAAGGAAATATTGTATGAACGGTTGAAAAGTCTAAAGTTTCCTGATGGTTATATTTCACACTTGGCAAGGTCTGTGGACATAAGGAAGTACAAATTATTTGGGATGAAAAGTCATAATTGTCATGTATTTATACAAAGGTTAATTCCAATTGCATTTCAGGAGTTACTACCAAACAAGGTTTGGAAAGTAATAACAGAATTAAGTTTGTTTTTCAAAAGTTTAACACATCTGAAATCAAGTTGACTGAAATGAAAAAAACTAGAAAGGGAAATTCCGGTAATTTTCTACAAGATAAAAGGGATTTTTCTTCCAAGCTTCTTTAATTGTATGAAGCATCTACCTGTGCATTTAGCACATGAGGCTAAACTAGCCAGTTCAATTCAATATCAATGGTTGTATCCATTTGAGAGGTAATTGAACAAAAATGATTGTAATTGAAGTAATAACATGTTTTAA
>JANITW010000008.1:38553051-38564400 GCA_027564335.1 Erythroxylum williamsii
CATCGATGATGTATACTATACAATAAATTACGTATTTAGAGGTGGTAATAACTTTTCATTATTTAAAGAAGGTAAAAAAAAATGAGTCGTCTATAATTTGTTTTAATCATATCATAAGTAGAATTAATGTAGATAAAAAGAAGAACTTTATTTTAACAACATCGTAACTAGGATAAATAAACGGAAGAACTTACGTTTGTTTGATGTACGTAAACCGAAGAACGTTTGTACGATGTAGGTAGACGGAAGAACCTTACGATTGCTTGATGTTGATAATGAGAGCTTCGTGCTGATAACGTGTTATAAAACCGAAACTAAACTTGAAGAATATTTGAGATATAAGAGTTCTTCTTATACAAAAAAATGGTGTCTCTTACATCAAGTTAACCCTTCTATTTATAGTACATTTTAACCACCTAATACACATGTGACCACCTACTTTATATATGTTATTGTGTTAGGTAAAACCTAACCAATAACCATCTACTTCATTCTTGTGTTAGGTAAAACCAAACCAATAACCATCTACTTCATTCTTGTGTTAGGTAAAACCAAACCAATCCATATGTACACTAACCATTAAATGGTGCATCTACTGGTACAACTTATTATTTCTATCTTTTATATCACTACTAATATAATCAAAGCAACTAAAGAGGCACTCGCACTTTAGATCTATTTTCGCGGTTCAAGTTGCCTGAAACGACTAATCGGGCATCACAGCGGTCAGATCAACCAATCTAAAAGGAACGTTTTTTCTTTGTCGGGAAAACAAAGACTACAAAGAACTGCACTTACAGAGAAGAAGAAATCATGGAGGGGGGTGGTACCAATCTTGAAGTGAAAAACGCAGAGTCGATTTCCATAACAGTAAAGTTTAGTGGAAGATCGATAGCGATCACTACTGCTCAAGACTCCACAGTCAAAGACCTCAAATGCCTTCTTCAACCTCTTACCAATGTTCTTCCTCGTGGGCAAAAACTCATCTTTAAAGGTTCGACCCTTTGTCCACTCTCGTGTGTGTTGCAAGAGTTTTAATGACATGTCCTCTTCTGCAGGGAAGTTGTTAGCCAACGCCATGACGTTGAGGCAATTGGATGTGGTGAATGGAGCTAAGGTCATGCTCATGGCATCTCAAGGCCTGCACCAAGGGGTATTCTTATTACTTCTCTTTTCTTTTCTCCATTATTCTTTTGTGGTTTGGCTGAACTTTACATCATTTTGTTGGTCTTTCTGAATTTGATGGAAGTATGAAGATTTTTTGGAGGAATTTCCTTATGTTAAGTAGTTCTGTAATTTTGATTAAGATATTTTAGGGATTTGATTTTAAATTTTGGGGTTTATTTGAACAGGATGGTCCAATACTAAAAGAAGCCAAGAGTCAGCCAATTTCAAGAGCTATTACCAATTCTAAGCCGATGAATGAAACCAGTGCTGTTGGTGTTGATAAGAATCGTTTGGAACGATGGAAGGTCACTGGTGTTATTGGTTTGAGCCAGAGCAACTTGAAGGTATAAAACAATTCATGTTTCTTTTACGTGTTGGAATAACGATGAAAGTATTGGATATCTCCTGATTATTTATGTCCGTTGCAATCTAAAAGGCAATACCTGATGAAGTGTGGGCTTGTGAATCTTCCGCAAGAGTCTTTGATGTCAGTAACAACATGATTCAGGAGTTGCCAGCCCAAGTTGGCTGTTTAAGTTCCTTGCAGGTGTGTGGACCTCATCTCTGCTCAATGCAATTATTTTCTGAATATTAAAAATAAGGCATACTAGTCATGCATCATGATTATATGCAGAAATTGCTCCTAAATGGAAACGATTTGTTGGACAAATCTATTTCCTGGGAAGGACTAAAAAATTTGAAGCATCTTGTGGTTCTATCTTTGAGCCAAAACCAGTAAGTAGTTCCTATCCTTTAGGCTGTTGATTTACTTTGAACCAAATACATGCCTTTAGCACTATGCCTCTCGGTGGTCTTACAGAGGTGGCTGTTTGAGTACCCCATCAAAATATTTAACTGGCCACAATTTCACTAAGTTTCTTAATTTTTAGATGCTTAGACTTGTGGAAAAGAAACTACTGGAGATAGAATTACATTATAAACTTCTCTTTCTGGACCTCAAGAAGTTGTGTGAGTGCACATGCATGACCAAGCATTTGTTCTTGAAGTTTGATCCTAGTAAAATAGAACGAAGCCTATGGTTATGAAGGCAGCTAACCTAGAAGCGTTTGAACCATCCACATATAATAAATGCACCAAAATTGTAAGCTTATGCTAATTGGCGCTGAATGAAATGGAGAAACAATCATAAAAAATTTCTGAGGTGATTTTCTTTATTTCTTCCTTTAATGCACAGGTAGAGACCGCATTGATTTTTCGAGATTTATTAGCTTTCCCAAAGGTTTTATTTGTGAATTTGATGGTTGTTTTTCAAGGATAGTTTTGTATTGTGGTTTTAAGATAGTTTTGGCTCTCTGAAGTTAGTCAATGCTCTTTTGACTTTTGTTCTAATTGGATAGCTTACGATGAATAATAGAGGGTTTGTTGGTAATATGAACGGTTGCTTTATGCCATTTGTCATAAATACCAGCCATGAGTCTATTAAAAATGGCATAAGCTTTGTTTTCTTTGTGATCTCCTTTCTTTTGAGATAATGGGCTGGTTTTTTCAGAGTGGGATAAAGGTGTTTGTGTTATTTGTTGTGGGGTGATTGGTTGGATAGTAGGAATTGTGTCAACAAATGATTGTTGTTAATCTTCAAATAATGTTGGTTAACTCCTTTGATGCAGTGTAGATTAAACTGATTGACTAAGTCCCAATTGAACTCATATTTTGAAGGTGTGTCTATAGGTGGATATATGCCATTGCTTATACCTATTTGTACATGGGCAAGTCTAGATAATTGAACTTCTGTTTCCTTCAGACTTTTAGCTTGCTCAAAAATGAGATAACTGTTGAATACTTTGATAAATATTTCTCGGTCCTTCGCAAACTGTTCTTTATAATTCTTGATTGCTAAAGTGAATCTAACTGGAAATTCAGTGAGGGTGTTTAAATTGGTGAGGTAGATTGTATCTACCAAACCACTTTGAAAAAAGAGATAGGTTGTAAGAGGATCAGATCTAGGGAAAATAATTACTTTGGGTCTATTCCTCTATTTTTAGAAGTACTTCCCCCATAAGCTATAGCTTTTGGGATCAGTGGTATCAGAGCTCCAGGTTATGGCCTAGTAATTGCCCCATGTCATGAGTTCGATTCCTAGAAAAATGGGAGTCACTCATCTTTGTAGGTTACACTGCTATCCGCGGAAGCATGGTGGAAATAAGTAAGGATCGAAGTACTTCCCCCATAAGCTATAGCTTTTGGGATCAGATTTCTTTTTGGGGGAAAATTCACAGCCATAATGAAGACTTTTATAAAGTTGTTTTAATTCGGCCTTTTCTTGAAAATATAGAGTTTTATGATTATTTATAATAGTAGTAAATATTTGAAGGGTATTTTCATAAGCATTTATAGATTTTAAAAAGTTATGTTTGTTCAAATTCTTTAATACATATTTGACTAACTATAATTTTCTTTTCTATATATATAATTGATAAATGAATAGCTCTACAAGTAGAACAAATAGGCATAATTAATAAATTTTATTAAGTAGAAATTGCATAAGGATATTTCTAAAACCACATCTTGAACAATCATTAAGAAAATTAATAAGAGTAATTTTATCTAAATAAATAAAGCTAGTATAGAAAAAAATGATGACAGGTTTCATAAGATATATGCAGATTAAATAAAGTTGAATAATAATTGATGAAAAAAATAAATGCATAAGAAAACATACCTGGGTTTCTCTTTTTCTCTTAATGGCCAATATGCAGGCAGAAGGATGAGAATATAGAAAGAGGTATGAAAACTTATTTTATTTTCTCACACCTTCAATGAGGTTGAGTATTACATTATATAAGTAAAGATGGAGACATCTGTGCAAAACTAAAAAGTAAAAGAGTACAATAAAGTAAAGAAAAAAACAAAAGTTGAAAGCAGACGAATCTACTTTCGGTGTCCAAGAATTGGCCTACATATTTATGGCCTACGTTATTCTTCAATAATTAAATCATTTGATGACTTGTCATCTTTTGGCTGTTCTTGTTGAGATGTAGATGAGCATTGTTGACATTGATGTTGAGGATAATGTTGTAACTGCTGACAGATTGCTTGTTTCCATTGGTTCGAGAGACCATTGAATAATGTAGAGAGGATGATTCTGCTTGTTTAATGAGTTGTAGAGCATCTGGGGAGATAGCTGATTTGTAGGCTGAAGTCATGATGATGTTTGGTCCTCGATAGTTGATCTTAATCGGTGATTCAGAGCTAATCTTCAAATACTGTTGGTAAACTCCTTCGATGTAGTATAAATTAAACTGATTGACTAAGTCCCAATTGAACTCATATTTTGGAGGTGTGTCTATAGGTGGAGACTTGCCATTGCTTATACCTATTTGTACATAGGCAAGTCTAGATAATTGAATTTCTGTTTCCTTCAGCCTTTCAGCTTGCTTAAAAATTGGATAAGTATTGAATGCTTTGATAAATATTTCTCGGTCTTTAGCAAACTGTTCTTTATAATTCTTGATTGCTAAAGTGAATCCAACTAGAAATTCAGTGAGGGTGTTTAAAATGGTAAGGTAGATTGTATCTACCACAACCACTTTGAAAAAAGAGATAGGTTGTAAGAGGATCAGATCTAGGGAAAATAATTACTTTGGGTCCATATCTTCCTCTATTTTGTGGATAATATTGGAAGATTTTTTGTTCTTCAGTCCATTCATTTAAGGCTTGAAAACAATCATAACTTTTTTTAGATGATTTCTAATTCTAATATAATAATTATAATTTCTAATATTTTATCGAGTTTTTCATTCATAAGATCTAATATTTGTAATGTTTTTTCATATTTTTTTCTTCTAATCTATGAATGGCAGGTAAAATGTTCGTGATTATTTCTTTTAATTGTTTTTCGATATTTATTTGTTTTTCGATTAATCCAGATAATTGTTTAGTAATACTCGTAAAGTATTTTTAATGTTCTGTTAGTTCTTTAAGTTGATTTTTTATAGTTAGTTCTTTATTTAAATTTTGTTTAGGATTGATTTCTTCTTTTTCAATGGGAATTTTGGGTTCTGTAATTCTAATAGGTTTATCTAATATTATTCTTGGTTTAGTAAATCTGATAGGTCTCTCTAATCTTAAAGATTGAGAATGTAAAAGAGTTCTGTCAGTTAAAGATTTATTTTTAGATAAAGATAATCTAGGGACAGATGTTTCTATTAATTTGATTGGATATTTTATTTTTGGTGTTTCTTGTAAAGTGGTTCTTAAATTCGTACCGACTTTTGCTACTTCATTAAATAATTGATCAATATAAATTTTATCTGTATTTTTGAATTCAATACTATGATGTGAGTTAGTTAGAGCGTAACTGATTTGATAAGTGATTGAAAAAGGATATTGTCCAATATTCATTAAATGTTCTCTATAAAATTTATAACAATTGTAATAATTTCATGTAAGTTATGTGATTTCAAAGGAATTCCTAGTTTTGGTCGAGTATTAAATTTTATTTTTCCATAACCTAAATTTCCATTCATAATCCCTATTACTTGATCATTTAAATTAGTCATTTTTCATTAGCTTAGATAGACGATATAATTATATTTTCTAATAAATCTAAAAATGATCATTTACAAAAATTTAAACAAGTTCTAATCAAATGCCAAAAACAAGGATTAGTTCTAAGTAAGTAGATAATTAAATTAGCTCAACAAAATGTAGAATATTAAGGTTTAGAATTTTATAGTGGCTTCCTTAGATTACAATCTAATATTCTTGAAAAATTACATAATTTTCCTAACATCCTAAAAAATGTAATTCTAATATTTTATTGAGTTGTTTATTCATAGTATCTAATATTTGTATTGTTTTTTTTCATATTTTTGTTCTACTAATCTATGAGTTTGAATGGTAGGTAAAATGTTCGTGATTATTTCTTCTAATTGGTTTTCGATATTTATTTGTTTATCGATTAATTCAGATTAGTAATACTCATAAACTATTGAAGAAAATCAACTCAACAAATTTTTATGATTGTTTTCAAGCCTCAAATGAATGGACTGAAGAACAAAAAATCTTCCAATATTATCCACGAATAGAGGAAGATATGGACCCAGAGCAATTATTTTCCCTAGATCTGATTCTCTTACAACCTCTAAAAGTGGTTTGGTAGATACAATCTACCTCACCAATTTAAACACCCTCACTGAATTTCTAGCTGGATTCACTTTAGCAATCAAGAATTATAAAGAACAGTTTGCTAAAAACCAAGAAATATTTATCAAAGTATTCAGCACTTATCCAATTTTTAAGCAAGCCGAAAGCCTAAAGGAAACAAAAGTTTAATTATCTAGACTTGCCTATGTACAAATAGGTATAAGTAATGGCATGTATCCACCTAGACACACCTCCAACATATGAGTTCAATTGTTACTTAGTCAATCAGTTTAATCTATACTGCGTCGAAGGAGTTTACTAGTAGTATTTGAAGATTAACTCTGAATCACTCATTAAGATCAACTATCGAGGACCAAATATCATCATGACTTTAGCCTACAAATCAGCTATCTTACCAAATGCTCTACAACTAATTAAATAAGCTTAAGCATCCTTCCCTACATTATTCAATGGTCTCTCTGACCAATGGAAACAAGCAATCTGTCAATAGTTACAACATTATCTTCAACATCAATGTCAACAATGATCATCTACATCTTAGCAAGAACAACCAAAAGACGACAACTCATCATATGATTTAATTATTGAATAAATAATCTAGGCCCCTTGTCGGCCAAAAGTATGTAGGCCAATTCCTGGCCATCGAAAGTAGATTCGTCTACTTTCAACTTTTGCTTTTTTCTTTACTTTATTGTACTCTTTTACTTTTTAGTTTCGGATGTGTTAGAACTCTAATCTTAGAGTACTAGAATTTTATCTATATTATTTCTATATAGCTGTAATGTATATATCATTACAGTGTAGAAACCTAGCGTTTCTCCCTAACCAGAGCAAATCTTGCTCCTCAGAAGGTAACAATCCTTCTGCCCACTCTTCTTCGTAATATCCTCTTCTCCTCCCTACTTCTATTCCCCTCTTTTATAACCTCCCTAGGTACATACGGTTATAACTAACTCCTTCTAGAATAATCCTCTCTCTCTCTCTCTCCTGAAGATCCTAACAGGATGGATGCCCTCGTCTTTGCTTATATAATGTAAGACTCTACCTTTTTTACGGTGTGAGAAAATAAAATAAGTTTTCATACGTCTCTCTATATTCTCGTCATTCCACCTGCATATTGACCATTAAGAGAAACCCAGGTATGTTTTCTTATGCATTTATTTTTCATCAATTATTATTCAACATTATTTAATCTACATATATCTTATGAAACCTGTTATCATTTTTCTCTATACTAGATTTATTTATTTAGATAAGATTACTCTTATTAATTTTCTTAATGATTGTTCAAGATATGGTTTTAGAAATATCCTTATGCAATTTCTACTTAATAAAATTCATTAATTATGCCTATTTGTTCTACTTGTAGAGCTATTCATTTATCGATTATATAAACAGAAAAGAAAATTATATTTAGCCAAAGATGTATTAAAGAATTTGAACAGACTTATAAATGCTTATGAAAATACTCTTCAAATATTTACTAATATTATAAATAATCATAAAACTCTATATTTTCAAGAAAAAGCCGAATTACGATAGCTTTATAAAAGTTTTCATAATCATTATCAAATTCATATATGATGAAGTACTGTATTATCTGCAAAAATTTTGATAATGATATTTTATATTTTGAAAGTTTAGTAGATCAATACAAAGCAAAAAAAGATCATTATGAAGAAAGATATAATTATTTACAATTCTTTATTAATAATAATGGATTAAAACCTATAAAAGAACGTCTTGAAACAGCTAAAAATTTTTATAATGAATATAACCAAGAACTACAAATTATAACAAATCTATTAACTCAACATTAACAAGTTTTTCATAATAGTCATTAATATGTCTGAAATAACTAATATATCCGAACTTGAATCTACAACAAATAATATATTGGATGCAGAGACTTTAGAATTAACAGAGTCAACTGGAACTTTTATATAAGTACTTCATTATCAAATGAAAAGCAAAAGCAAATTGTAAAAACTCAATTAAATCATAAAGCAAGACAAGATATAAATAACTCTCTTGTTAAAAATCTAATAAATTGAAAAAAAATTATTTACTATGGAAAATTAGCTCATGAAATAACTATAAGAATAGATCAATGTAATGGACATATTTGAATCAATTTAATCGATCAAGAACAAATTTATAAACAATTACAAAAAGTTCCTGAAGACAAAAGACAAAAAATAGGTTACATCCATTTATCTACAATTTAGATATTATTAAAATCTACATTTCAAGAAGGAATAGATTCTCTTATACGAATGGCTATAATAGATGAAAAAATGACTAATTTAAACGATCAACTAATAGAGATTATGAATGGTAATTTAGCTTATGGAAAAATAAAATTTAATACTCGACTAAAACTAGGAATTCCTTTGAAATCACGTAACTTAGAAAATTATAATTAGTAATTTAGTAGCCTATAATTTAGGACGAGCTATTTCAATAACCAAAGAAGTACTATCACAAAAATGTTTAGAAGCAAAATTACATAAAAAATTACGGCATAGAGATATTCAATTATACTGTTCTAAATATTCAGAAGTTTCACAACAATATGGCTGTGAATTTTCCCTAAATAAGAACTATCTGATTATCTGATATATTGAATAGAAAGTATACAGCCATATATAGGCCATTACAAGTAGGAATTTAAACCTGGAAAGTTATCTAAAACTATCTAATGTAATCCCTTAATTTAAGGGATTTCAAACTTATTCTGTCTTAACTATTTACAGCCTATTTATATCTTAATATAATCTATTGACAGCTGTTTAGTATCTTGACAGGAATATTAGTCATAATATTCCACTAACACTCCAACTTAAGCTAGTGAATAGATATTGATCATTCCCAGCTTGCAACTAAGTTCTTCAAATCTAACTCTTGCAAGTGCCTTGGTAAAAACATCTATGATTTGACTGTTGGTGGGCGCATAGGCAAGATCAATTAATCCAGATTTTACTTTCTCTTTGATGAAATGACGATCTATCTCCACATGCTTGGTTCTATCGTGATGTATAGGATTCTCTGCAATCCCTATTGTGGCCATGTCATCACACCACAGTTTCATTGGAGGCTCTATTATGATTTGTAGTTCTGCTAAGAGCCTCTTGATCTATATTCCAATTGCCAAGGCTCTATATTATGCTTTGGCACTTCTTCTTGCAACTCCAAGTAACTAACTTGCCCCACACAAGGGTGCAATAGCCTATTGTGGACCTTCTATCAGTTACAAATCTGGCCCAGTCAGCATCTGTGAAAACTTCAATGTTCCTTGCTCCTCCTTAAAGAATAACCCCTTTTCAGGTGTCATTTTTAAGTACTTTAGGATTCTAAACACCGCCTCCATGTGTTCCTTTTGAGGATTGCTCATAAATTGACTAACTACACTGATAGAAAATTTGATATCTGGCTGAGTATGAGATAAATAAATTATTTTTTCCACCAGTCTCTGATATCTCTCTATGTCCACTAGTGTACCACCCTCTTTAAGACTTAACTTTCCTGTTGGCTTTGCTCCTAGAATCCCAGTTTCCTCTAAAAGATCAAGAGTATAGTGCCAAAGAGCAATTTCATTATTGGATGACAGAGTAGCATTTGCTTTACTCCCATTCGAGCTGCCAATATAATATAATCCATCAAATTCCCTAGCACTACCAATCCTTTGCCCTGACTCCAAATCCTGAAAAACACACCCATTAGAGTAAAAGTTAGCTGTGCAATTATGCTCTTTAATAAGTCTCCTCACAGACAGCAAGTTGCAATCTAGACCAGGTACGTAAAGAACACCAATTAAGACAAGTTTATCAGCTATTATTACAGTTCCTATTCCTTCAACCTTAAGAACCTGTCTATTTGCTACCTTGACAGTTCTATGACCTTGACAAGGCTGAGTATCAACAAATAAAGATTAATCACAGGTCATATGGTCATTTGCCCCTGAATCAACAATCCAAATACCACGATTTAGGGTTTTAACACCCAAGGCAGTGCATGTGTTATCTGTATTCACCATATGATTCGTAGATACAACCTTTTTAGCATTTTGATCATACTTGCTCAGAATTTTTCTAAGTAACTCGACCTCGTCCTTGCTTACTGATACATTTACACCTTCTGCCTTGTCATTATCAGCAGTTGCATAGCTTTTGCTCTCTGTTTTGGTTCTGTTTCTTAGATTGGGCGGCTTGCCATGGATTTTCTAACAAGTATCTTTGGTATGCCTATTTTTCTAACTGTGTTCACACCAAAGCTTACTTGATTTTTTCTTTGATTCTGGTCCAGTAGTTCCCTTGGCAGCCATAACTGAGGATTCAGGAACCCCATTGTTGTTAGTCCCATGAATCAATTGTCTCCTGCTTTCTTCACACTTAACAAGATTGACTGCCCCCATGACTGTTGGAAGAAGACTCGTAGCCATGATTCTGCCATGAACATCATCATAAATTGAGTTTAAGCCCAACAGAAACTCATACACTCGTTCCCGTTCCATAATTCTCCTGTAGCAAGTCAAATCTTCATTGCACATCCGTTGGTGAGGATCATAAAGATCCAATTGTTGCCATAACTTCACCAATGCTGTGTAATATTGAGTCACTGTCTTTTCTCCTTGCTTGGTCTCTCTAAAAAAAACTCTTAATTTGGAACAAAGCAGCAATATTTTCGATAGTAGCATAAGTCTGTTTGGCATTTTCCCATAATTCTTTCGCAGATGTGGCCAAGACGAATTGCTCGCTGACTTCTAGGGTCATCAAGTTGATCAACTAGCTCATAACAAGGTTGTTTTTAGCCATCCAAGTCTGGTTCCTTAGGTCTGACGGATTAGATGCAATAGGTGGCACTGTACTTAAGTATTTTTCTTTCCCTCTCCCTCTTATGAACATGAGTATCGAGTGGGACCATGGTAGATAATTATTCCCATTCAGTCTGTGACTGAATATGGTGGTTTGGGAGTTATCGGCACTGTTTTGGAGAGAGAATGGGTTTGATGCTGGTGGAGCCATACCAGACAAGGCAACGGCTGAGATCTCCTCC
>JANITW010000008.1:38565057-38584107 GCA_027564335.1 Erythroxylum williamsii
TCCCAGTTTCGCCGAGGTTGAATCCATTTTCTATTGTTTCTCTTTTCTAATTTATTCTAATTCAAAAAAAAAAGAGGGAGCCATACTAGACAAGGCAATGGCAGAGATCTCCTCCGACTTGACCTGCATAGCTCTGATCGACCCAAACGAAATCATTCCCCCAATGTTCTGCGAAGCTTTGATACCATGAACAAAAATGGGAAATAATATTCTGATATATTGAATAGAAAGTATACAGCCATATATAGGCCATTACAAGTAGGAATTTAAATATGGAAATTTATCTAAAGCTATCTAAAGTAATTCCTTAATTTAAGAGATTTCAAACTTATTTTATCTTAACTATTTACAGCCTATCTATATCTCAATATAATCTATTCACAGCTGTTTAGTATCTTGATAGGAATATTAGTCATAATATTCCACCGACAGGCGCTATAGTTCATCTTATGGTTTTCACTTTCATACTAGGAAAAGACTAACTTGGAATTTTAGGATCATTGCTTTGTTTGTATAATCTAAAAGAAAAGTAGCAATATCTTCTTCTATGGTCTATCTGCTATTTTGAGGTCTATTCACACACCAGCTGCATGTTTAATGCAGTTTGACCACTTTGCCTTCTGAATTTGGTGAGTTAAGTTCTTTGCGGCAACTTTATGTTTCGCACAACAAGTTAGATAGCATCCCAGCTGAAATTGGACTTCTCACTCAACTTGAGGTTTTGAAAGCCAACAATAATCGGTACTACTTAACTAAACAGCATCCCCCCGTCTGTTTTGTTCATTTTATCATTAAAAAATCCATGATCTGCTGATTTCTGTCTCAGAATAAGCACGATCCCTACGAGTATTGGGAATTGTCAGTCTGTTGTTGAGGTAGGACACTTGATGATGAAGGTCTTCATTATTTCTTTCCATTTGAGATTCTTGTGTAAGTAAATAATTTTGGCTCCGTTCAACTTTTCATATGTTTGACCAGTTTTTCACGCATTGCAGGTTGATCTTTCATCAAACCTTTTGACTCAGCTGCCAGAGGCATTTGGCAATTTGGTGAACTTAAAGGTCCCCTTTTCTGTTGTTGTTTCTTTTTTTTTTTTCCTCTTAATTTCTAGACATAATAGCACTGACTAGTCAATCTAAGTATCATTACACATGAGTATGAGGTTCTCCCTTAAATAGATGAAATTCTTCTTGTTAGAAAGTGAGGGGCTACTGACTTTGACGTTGATTGATGGGGTCCTGATTGTTACAGGCTTTGTACCTTAGTAACAATGGGTTAAACTCCCTGCCTCCTACACTCTTAAAGATGTGCTTGCAGCTCTCAACACTAGATCTCCATAATACAGAAGTCACAATGGATGTCCTCCGTGAGGTTTACCTTTTTCATAATTACTATTAATATCCCAAATGATTTGTTATTTGATGACATCATGATGACTTTGTATGATAGTTTGAAGGATGGGGAGCTTTTGATGAACGCCGCCGGTTGAAGCATCAGAAACAACTTGATTTCCGTGTTGTGGGCTCTGCTGAATTTGATGAAGGTGCTGATAAAAATTAACTAAGATCTCTAGAAATTGGCCTTGGAGGATTTGTTCAAATCCAGTCAAAATAAGCAATTGATTGTGATCTTGCAAGTTGGGGCAGCAAGAATTCTGCTTCTCTACACTACCTAACTTTTGAGCATGGTATTGACACTGAGCAGCATCAAGTGCTATGAAAGATAAATGCCAAGTCTTTAATCCTTCTCAAGAAGAAAAGGGGTACAAGAATGTCTGAAATTTTGTCTTTCTTCCTGCGCCTTCAAGCAAAGTCAGGATTCAGCAGCTTCTGTGTATGGTTGCTTGTCAGAATTGTGGATTCTTTTGTGAAAGTCTATGTTGCCTTTGCATACTAAACCAAACTTGTTCTTTCAAGGGTTACTTGAGATGTATTGATGGTGCCATTTTAATTTATATTCAGATTTGTTTTAAAAAATCAGGAGACTTTGAAAAACAGGGTTTAGATAATTGGGAAAATGCTCATGGGATTCCCTTGTGGTTTCTAACATGTTGGATAATTGTATTTTCTTTGCCTAACATATGCAGGTTTTCCGTCTTTAGCAAGTACGTGTTAGTTTTTTCTGGAGAAAACTTTATAATGATTAGATCATTCCTGATTTTCAGCCTGGTTTTGGCCAAAGATGAAATCCTTAGGATATTCCTAATGGCTTATTTCAAAGGGACTTTTATGGCATTTAATGTTTTAGGACTATTTATGCTCATCTAACATGTTTCGCAGAGATTAATACGAAGCAAGAATTTTTGTCGAAAAAGGTTATTTATGCTTACCTCAAACGTTGTCTAGTTCGCTTCATTATGCTCAAAATAGTTGGTTCAGAAAAGTGCCAAAGCATCCTCCGTTACTCCAACCCACCTGTTTGCTTTTCTAGAAATTTCCCAACGTTTAAGGTTTTTTTTTAGCGCCTTATTCATGCAATCTAACGTGCAATTCATAAAAGTCAATTCTTCTAGGACTAGTTTAAGAAGTTGCTCCAACTAAGCCACCAGTTCTTTCAATTGTTTCATGTTTCCTCCCACCATTTGTCACCAATGTTGCTTCTTCTTGTGCTCTAATGCCATTTTTGTCACAAGAATTAATTTGAGGCCAGATATTGGTTTTCAATCTCACTGTGTCACAACTTAGTCCTTCGACTAAGTCGGTGAATTTTTGGTCAAACGTTTATCGTGCAACTCAATCAGAAATTCTATCAAACACTTGATACGTACTTCAATAGGACGCTCTGTTTAATAAGTCGTCTGAAATATGAATTTAATACTTTAGGAGTTAGTAATTTAAATAGACACATTACAAGTGTGAAGGATTATTTAAGTGGGATCAATTATTATGTTCCTATTTTTGTGTGTCACCTTATGTCTTGTTTAAGTAAGCCTAAAAACCAAATATAAGAAACTTAAACAACTAACTATTTAATTATGTCTCTAGGACACTTCCACAAACAATTTATTTAATTGGGATGTCAACGGGTTCAAGCTGGAGCGGATGGGTCACAAGTAGGGCCCCATCCAGCCCAACTTTATATATATATTTTTAAAAATTAAAATAGGTTGAATCGTGGCTCACTTATGGTCTGATTAACTTAGACTAAAATTGAACTGAGCTGGGCCAAAATTGATATCCCTATTGGTATTTTGCAATGAAAAAATGCGCTCCAAGAAGTGCTTAACCATCCTCCATCACGCTCACCTACTTGCTTTTTTGGATGTTTTCTACCATCTTATTCATGTCATCCAATCGGGAAGTCATAAAAAACCATCTTCGTACAGGGCTGGTCCAAAGTATTGCTTTTACTAAGCTATTATTTCCTTCAATTGCTCTATATTGCCAACAGGAACGATTTTTGCACTTTAATGTTTTACAAAAGATTTAAGTAAGCCCATATCATTATTTTTAGTACCACTTTCATCCTAATGTTACTAAAATATCTAAGAAAGAAGTCACATCAATTATACCCCGACTAAGGTTACAATGTCTTAATCTTTACACCAAAGTAAGAAGTTACAATTATTATAACTGTTGGAGCTGTAAAATAGGGGACTTGATCCTCTGTCTCTTCTATCCTGTCTCAATCCTGTTCTACTTCATCTCAATCATACATTTATATAAGACCCACATAAATATATGGCTGAGATCAAGTGAAGTAGGATTGTGATAGAATAGATGAGACAGAGGATCTGGAGCGGTAAACTAGGACACCCAATTACCAACCAACATAATAAAATAATTGACAATAACTATCAAAACATAAGCACCACCACAATTAGGAGCTAAGGTGAGTCTTTTTTATAGTTACATTACAATGAGTTCTAAGCTTATAGCCTTAATTTATAAAAAGACAAAGTAATATAAGAGGGTTGATACATTACGTACAGGCAATCATCAAGTACAATGGAGCTAAGCTATAGTTCCCATCCTGTCTTCATTTCAGTTGAAGGAGTATACTGTACATTTTTAGCATATATGGAAGCTCGAATTCAGTTAACAATTATATCAACAAGTTGGTATTTCTCTTCTTTCATATTTGTAAATCTTCAGTTGTTTCTCTCCTTTCAGATGGTGTAGATAGTGGTAATAAAAGCTACCTTGTAAAGAGTTGCATTAGTTGTCCCTGGTTTGGATTTTCGAATAAACCATTCCAGAGTTGGTTCCCACTCATATCTGCTACTAGTATTTGGTAGCATATGCAAAAGCTTGCTCCAGATTGCCTTAAAAGAATAAATGATCCGTCCTCCACTGCCATTTCATATAGAATACAAGTATCATCTTCATTTCCATGTCATTGTCTTTTGGTTCTGAGGCTATTCTTAATTGCAAATCAGGTGATGAATGAGGCTTTAGGAGTCAAAGTATGACTCCATAAAACATTATACCACGGGACTTCAATAGAGCTGAAGGAGAACAACTGATGACAAGACTTGTTAGAATATGCATCATTCGGATCAAGAGTCCAAGTAATAGTATCTGTAGTCCTTACATCATTCGGTCGAGGTAAGTGTGCAACTAAAGAGCCAAAGCCTCTGAAATTACCCGTCCATTCTCCATTGAAAATCAATGAAGAAACTTTAAGATGAAGTGGCAATCGATTCCTTATGTGAAGAAGCTCGAAGTTGTGAACAAGAGGGCTAACCTCAAGTCAGTTATCATGCCAGAGCCATGTAGCTTCTCCATTCCCAATTTGATGTTTAATACAAGGGTAGATAGTAGCCCTCATCTTCATCAACTGCTTGAGGATTCATGAGTTATCCCATGTATAATTAGCCTTCCAGAAGTTTACATTTTTGAGGTGGCACTCGTGCATCCATGTGATCCATAATGCTTGATGATTAGTATAAAGTCGCTTAAATCTTTTACACATGAGAACATTCTGCATTATTTGATCGGAATAATACTTAAGCCCTCCATGTTTCTTTAAGGTAGTCACTTCACTCTACTTTATCTTTGCATGCTTTGCCAGTCAATAAGAATGCTTTGAGTGTTCTGTCAATCTCCTTTATAATTTACATTGACAAAGCAATGTGGGCTGTCCAATGTAAATGCAAGCTGCTAAGATAAGAGAAAGTCTAGCAGCATATGAGAGAAATTTGTTTTGCCATGGATTAACTCTAGATTTGATTGATCCTTTCAATGATAGGCAAAAAAAATCATTGAAGTTAGGCTTTGAAGCAGTAATAGGTACTCCTAGATAGCAGAAAGGAGCTAGCCGAGTGTACTGGAAAGTCCAGTAATTCTTCTAATCTCTCTAAATTTCGCTAAGGTGAGTTTTGGTTTGTCCAAAATCTGTCTTTTAAGTTGCTAATATTGTGACAATGTTAATGAACATGACTCAACAACTTAGGCGTACTATTCCTACCAAATATGTCATCTGCACAACTTCTTGTCATGTTGTTGAATTTGTGCGAATTATGTAACCCATTTATACAAACCTTCTTTCTATTGTTGTACACCATTGGAAAGCTGGAGTCCCAACGATTGTTGCTCATCTTGGGCAACATCTTCAGCTTCTCCTCCTTTTGGTTGCTTATTGAAGCTTATGAATGTCGTTATATATAAAAGAGCAAAGAGATAATACTCACTTCAATGAATATAGCCCTTGCTCGATGAATATAACCCTTGTTCTTCTGTTTTTCTACAAATGACAAGGCAAAAGTAAATCCTAAACCTTCATAAAGTAACTGTCGCCTCTTCAAAATAATCAGGGAATTGCGTCATACGCATAAACTCAGAGCAGGGGTCTTTTACGCAGAAAATGAGAATTGCAAGGCAATGTAACCTGAATATGCAAGCAAAATGGTTTCCCACGTATCCATGGGATATCAAACCGTTACAACAAATTTGCTCATATTAGCATGAAATCGTACAATTGTACTCGAGAATTATACTGATAGTATTTTACAATCGTTTTAAGATTTGAGAAGCCGTGACGACTCAGGAAAGCATGACCTAACGGAAGTAAACAGACACTGGAGGAATATCAATGTCATTGTCCTCATCATCCTCGCAGGCCACGACAACGTCAAAGTGGCGTCGGTAAGGAGGCAATTCTACTTTGGCTACGTCCCTGACCAGATCCACCATTTTCTTGTCCATTCTCTCTTTGTGACGAGGGAACATGCTATTGAAAAGTAGGCAACTACCGCATGAGATGCTATACGCGTTAAGGCCCCTATCCTTGAGCCATTGGATAAGTTCACGCAGTGTAGGATTATCTTTTAGAATCCACCGGTCCCAAACAGTCCAGCTCATGTCCCGATGCTTTACCACCTTGGGTGGGACAGGCTCGGCCATCGAGAACAACGGAAGTGCTAGGTTGGCAAATGTATTTCGATAATCCTCCAGCTTATGTCCACCGTCCAGAACCTTGTACAACTCCAGGCAAACAAGACCTGTGGCCATGGCTGTGGATGTAGCAATGGCAGGTATAATCCTTCCAGCAATGAACTTGGCTTTCAGCTTGTCAACCTCAGGAATGCTGTAGTTTCTAGCTCTCATGTTCGCCAGTCCAGCTATGAAATCCATGTGATAGTTCGTATCATCATCCTGCATGCCAACAGAAATTTGTCACTACCATGAATGGGCTCAAGGCTCTCAATACAAAAAGCACTAGTGGATGACAACACAGTCCCTTAGATTGATGAGGACAGACCTTCTCAAATTGAATTGGCCTCATCCTAAATGCAGGTGGTAGACTCTGCTTGCAGATCTCCAACTTCATGATTAGATCCTTGATAATTACAGCTTCATCCCCAGATGCAGTAGACAGACTAGTGGCCTTCTCATCTGTCACTATTTTTGCATCTTTGTTGGGTTCAAATTCAGGTACAATCACCTTCTCAACAGCCTCAGCAAACATTTTAGGATCTTTTACCCAATCAGGGATTGGAATCCCAAATGTCTCTGCTCGCAGTATGGATCCTGCCGTAACAAAATGAACATGACTAGGATCTGCAGCAGCGAACTGAAGTGCATGTGGGAATCGCTTTGGGGCTGACCAAAATGGAGCACCAGTACTAGTCAAAGCATCTTCAGGAAATGTGTAAGTCAACTGCTTAACTCGATTGGCAAAATAATCTTCAAACCTGATTACAGGAACAAAAAATTAGACGGCATGAAAAGAACAAGAATTATAGAGGTACCAAGAGATAGGAGTATATACTTTAACCGGGCCCACATGACACAATCCTGAAATGTCTGACACTTTTCCTTGTCCAGGCACTCAAGAACACGCTCCAAAGTATCCTTTGCCTGAGCATCACCAGCATTGATCATAGAAGTTGTATATTCAGAGGGATCTGATAAGTAGGCATTCACTTCTGTTGGAGTTTTCTCAAGTAAGCCCTCAAATTCAGATCGAGCCCATGTCAAGCAGTGATCAATATTGTGTGGGAATGAGTGCACAGTGCACATGGGTGCTTGTTTCTCGGGTGGATCCCTTGAAGCACCATAATTTTCAGTTAGATGGGGAATTACCATCTGAGTGTTGCATTTTGCACCAAGAGTTCCTGACTCAAGAAGTGGCTTCTGGAAGTACAAACACCTCTGATCAACATATAGTCTTGCATTGACATTGTCCAAAGCATTTATGACAACATTTAAATTCTCCCAGAAGGCATCATCAAATACATTCTCAGTTTCAGGTCCAACACGGTTCTGCAATGCTTCAATATTAAGCCGAGGGTTAATAGACGAAGCAGCAGAAGCAGCAACAGTGGATTTGGCCTGACCAATGTTCCAGTCACGGAAAAGAAACTGTCTACTTAGATTACTCTTCTCTATAACATCGTCATCAGTTACTGTAAGCTTTCCTTCACCACATGAAACCCCCATAAGTGCTACATTTTTTAAGAATTCACAGCCAAGTGCACCAGAACCAACAATAAAGACATTAGCATCCTCCATTTTCTTCTGAAGCTTGGATCCAAAAACTGAAATTTGTGCATCATAACGAGAATTTAATGGCCTATAATCACTAGGATCCACATTGTCCGTAGGAAGTGATTCCAATGAGTCGAAATAGAAAAACTGCAGTAGAAGAAAAAAAGAAAGGTCAGTTTACCAGAACAAATAATCAAATTAAACAAAATGTTGCATAAAAATGTCAAATAGAAACAAACTAATTCAAATGTCTCAGACCATTTCTATTGGATGGGTTAAGTAACACTATCTCCACTATAATCTTCATTTTAAAAGATGGAACATTTAATTAAGCATATACACAAATATTCATACTTAGCATACCTATGACAATGATCAAACAGCAGGATCGAAAGCAAAGAACTAATAAAAACCTGAAAGAGAGGATGGAACTTTCCAGAGCATGCTTTGACAACTTCCTGCCCCACAATACCACCAAACATGGCAGCCATTGGATTCAGTACAGCCCTGGCTCCAAAGGCAAAGTGGCGTAGAAGTTTTGGGTTAATGTCCTCCACCCTCCCATCTCCCAAGCTTTCATTGATGCTATTAGCAACAGATATCAGCTTCTGAGCATCCTCTTCTGAACCAGCAATAGGGAAGCAACCCAACTCGCTGACAAATTTATCCAGTGCTTGGAATGCCAAATGTAGCAGAGGTGGCCGATCAAACTTGGAAAAATCACTCAATAGAAAGTCACCAGGATTCTTAAGAGCTTCACTCAACGGCTTAAAATTTATCGTCTTAGGTTGTTTCACCTGGGTAACTATCCCACCCTTCTGATACGCACCAAAGTTTGTAGTGTCCTCCTCAAGTATAAACGAATAAGGCCGGGCACTCTTAATCTTCCTCGGTTTACCATCATTCAGTTCTGTCATTCCATGGACTTCAGAGAAAATAACAAGATCACCATCTTGAAACTCAAGTCGTTCATCGTCAACACATGATACAAGTGAAGGATTGTCATTGCTGATTGATGCAATTATACCAGTATGTGGCTCCTCACCATCAACATCGAGAACAGTGAATTCAGGTCCAAAGTCGCAAAATACAGAACCAAAAAGGCCTCTGACTTCAGCCTTAATAAAAGATATTGGAGGTTGATGATTATGGCAGTAATCATCAAACTCAATAGCTTTGTTAAGACTGATATCAGTAAATACAACAGCCTGTAGAAAACAAAAATTAAGGGCATCTAAGCACTACAAGTTGCATTAAACACAAACGAACTCATGCATAAGTAACTATGAAACAGAAAAAAGACAAATCAAGGCACCAACAGGTCAAAATGTTTGTATCGTCTTGCTCCTTGAAGGTCAACTTCCATAAATTTCCTCAAAAAACTCTTTTCCAACAAGTTTGAAAAAACAACTGTTAAATTTGAAAAAACAAAATCTTTTCCTAGCTATTGCTGCTTCACATTATGTTCTATCTTGGTTTTCATAATATTATCAACAGTTCTTCCTCCACAAATTGTGTTTGAGATCAACTATTGCAATGACAGAAATTCTCCATATTATATCAGGACAGCTATAGTAACTGCAAAGTGACATCAATGCAAAGGAAGCTCTTCATGGTTATAGATCTTAGAGCTTCACAGTCATAGCATTTGATGCATCTAATAAACTCCTCGCTAAGAACCTTGAGCAGCGTCTTTATTCTGTTGCCAAAGTATTTGGTAAAACAGAAGATAGGAGAAATGGCAGACTCAACTCTTTCAACATATTTGAACGTGCTTTAAAAAAATTAATCCATGATTGCCACACTCATGGATGTCTTTTACCATTCAATCAAGGAAAACTAACCACCCCGTTCTTTTTTAATACTAGCTTATGAAAAAAATAAAAAGGCTGGCAAATACCTGGAAATTAGAAAGAAGTTCTTTAGTCAATTTTGTAGTTAGGGTAGAGATCAACACTGCATTATTGAGTTCCTGCAACTTCTGAACAGAAGCCAGTGCCCTGTTTTTACCTACATCACTCTCTGTGAAAACAAAATTACTAGCCAAATCCCACAACTCCACTGCCCCTTCATCATGCAATGTCACAGATTTGACACCGGCAAGTATTAGGTTTTTTGCTGCAACAACAAATGACAAATAACCTATTAGAAGACTTCACACCGATCAGAACAAGCATAAAAAACACAAAAGTCATTTCAGTTGTTTATTTTTATCATTCCATCCAATCAAAGCAGTTTGCAAACCCAACTCCCTCTTTCATAGCCTCTCTCCCCTGAAGCCAATCCTTTCCACACAACCTACTAACAAAACATGGAAAATGTATACAAAGAGAAACTATCTTGAGAAGGATGGTAAAATCAACCAAACAGTAAGCAATTATAGCGGTCATAGGTTTACACTAGATCATTGATTAGCTAGTTATTGTGTCCTTTACATCTAGGCCAGCACTCTACCCTACTCGAAAGGTCTATAAAAAGTTGACTGCAGTTCACATGCCCAAATAGACTGTAACCAATAGCGGAAATACAAGGGCAGGTTTGAAGAAGTACTAACAGTAGATAGCTCCCTTATTTATGATTTAGTGTTTTTAAAAGGTTGTTTCTTCGTAAACAGCGAAGAAAAGATGCAAAAGAAGCCAAGAGCATGTAGCTGAAGGAAGCACAAGAGCCTGAGTAAAGCAGGTGACAAAATTGAAATTCATAACTATCCTAATTAATCAAGAAACTCGTTAACTTTAAAGAATCCACAATTGCCATCGATCACTAATTTTCTAATCAACGTTAAACTATATCAAAATTATAATCAATAGCTTAACGAGAAAAACGGCTAAAATGGAAGAAGCAATCGATTATCCTCACCGATCTCAGCACCCAAACCCTGCATCCCGGAGACAAGGACATTGGAAGCAAAAAGCCGGCGCATGGTCTCGCGGCCGTATACGGCCAGCTGCCGGCTGTGAAGATCCTCATCGATGTCGGTCTGATGCGCATCAAAAGCCATGGCCACCGATCCGCCGCTATTAGTACCAAGAGAGTGGTTGCTACTGTTACTGTTGTTGTCGATCACGCTACTACTGCTGTTGTTGTTGTTATAACTAGCTGTTGATTGATGCTTTTTAACAGACGAAGAATCTTGAGAGTAGTTCTTCTCTTCTTCTCCTGCTTCACCAAGCGATCTTTCAACAGGTCGCTTTCTAGGAAGCATAAAGTGCAGTAAAGTGCCACAAAACCCTAGAGATATTAGGATAATAGCCATACATTAACAAAGATCGGTCCCAAAACGGCAGGCCGTGACCCTAACCCTAGTAGGTTGAGCATGATTCGAAGGAAAGATTAAGAAATAAGAGATCAGATAAAGCGCGAAGAAACTTACCGATTAGGCGAGTGGCAGACCAAGGCAGGGATACAGAATGTTTGAGAAATGGAGAGTAATTGGAGTGTTTGGCTGCGAAGAAAGCAAAAGAAAATAGAATAGGGAGGATTTATAAGAGAAAAAGAAAGATGGGGCATTTATGGATTCGCAGATGTACCCCTGGAGCCGGGCCCGCTAGGGCTTTGTTTTGTTCGTGGACCATGGTTTTGTTCTCTGGTGCGAAACGAAACTAGAAAGAGCGGCGTAGGGGTAGGAATTTGGAGTTTTGACGCCTAGACGTTTTTTTTTTTTTCACAAAGTGTTTTAAGAGGATTCTAATTATTAAAAAAAAAGTATTTTTAAGTTATTTACACCTAAACTAATTTTTACTTGAGTAAGGTAGGTTTTTTGCAGGAAACAAAACTCTAAACTCAAATTTTAAATGGTTGTATATATGAAGGTGGTTCGAACCTGCGGCTTCACTTAAACTAGAAGAATTCCTTACCAACTTATCTTCATCTTGGGATTATGTAAAATTGTTTTGCTAATTCGCTTTGTGTATTTTAGCTTGACTATGATAGTTAGGTTTAGCACATTAAAAGAGAGAGAGAGAGAGAATTTCCTTATCTAACGATTTTAACGCCTTAAAATCCATTGTTTCTTGAAGAAATCCTAGTGTAAGGATAAATGTGTTGGATAATTTTTCTTTTCTTATAATATTGGTAAACTTTTAATTGTATTTTTCTATTGAATAACTTATCGGTTAAGTTGTAGATTAATAAATGATTTAAATCAATTAGTTGAAATTTGAGAGAAAAATAAATCTTAATTAGTGTAAATCAGACTCATATCGTATTTGTGATGGAGAAGCTCAACATGAAAGTTACATATAAAGATTAAGGTCTCTTGCAGTTGCTTATATCATTCATAAACATACAGATCTTCTGACTCGTTAAGAATGTTTACATATTAAAAAAAATGTAAAAAGACGTTAACTACGCGTTGGTACACTTTTTTGTGAAGGTCCAAAAAAATTAGAGCTCATTTTAGCCATTACAACTATTTCAAAAGTCGAGATAAAATTGAAATCAGATATTTCATATTTTTTTTTCATTTTTTAACTCTTTCATGAATGATCGGAGATACTTAACAAAGTTTACAATGTGTGTTACAAAATGTGCCAAGAACATGCTTCTAAAAGTCTTATACGTGATTAGATAGGCCAGGATTATGATCTCCCTAATTTGTCCTTTATATAGAAGCTAAACGTTCACAATTGTACAAGAACTGAGGAGTTTCTTACCATTGCTAAAAATACAGTGGCATATGGCCATTCGTTTTCAGCGAACTTAGTCAACAACCAAATAGCAAAGTGTGGCCCCAAAAGGAATTGGCCAGTAAACCATAAAAAGTAGAACCAGGATATTGTCAAATAAATAGATACATTAATCATGTTTCGTGAATCTATGTATATCCAAAGGACGATCAATTTTGGCTCCCAAGAAGAAGGCATTGTCATTCTGGCTTTTCCGTATCAGAAAGCATCCCCTTTTGCAATGGCCAAAGCCCAAGAAAAAGAAAAAAATTGGTCCTTGCGCTTAGTCCTCTATTCTAGTTTCGTCTTTACAATCTTAAAATTTCTGATTTAGTCCTTGTGATTGATAAGACGACGGACGAATGGAGAGTATAATTGAAAACTACTGACTAAAACTGTCCGTTAGCATACCTTTCCAACCTTGGGGCCTTAGGTGGCGGTGCCTCATAGCTAGCAATCACTACTACATGATGGGAGTAGATCTCCCGTGTTACTTGGTGCCCCTGTGGCATTGCTAGCTATGAGGCACTGCCACTTAAGAGGTACAGAGTAAGTGGCACAGAAATTCTGAAGCCCTACATGATGGCTGCCTCTTACTCCTATTAGGGACAGATCTTTTGTTTCCAAATTTGTGTACTAATTCTATCTTATTATATCCAAATTATCTATTTATATGGGACTCATATAAATGGATGGTTTGGATCTAATATAATAAAATTGGTACACAAATTTAGAGACAGAAAATTTCATGTCCTAAAATAGAGGCAGAGATCTTGATGAAGGCTGTCTCTTGCTATTCCTTGACCGAGTCTGGGTTCCCTCAACCTTCAAAGCTCGATGTTTTCTTCTAGTTTTGCGTAGAACTAGAGCATCTAATATAATGTAACTAATTAGTTTATGAAATGGAATGCAAATGTCTTTAGTGAGGGTTAGAGGAAAATGATCATGAATAAAACGATACCTCTTCTCTGCACGGTTAGCTGATTTAGCTGTTCACATGATGCAGTTCTAAACATTGCTAATAGGGATCAAGGTCCAGATATTATAAGCAACACTAAAGAGAGCATGATACTTTTCCCTCCCTTGGAAAAGAATACATCAATTGGACAAGTTACTGTGTGCTACCTTCCGTAACAGCTGAACACAGCTGAGGTAATAAAGAAAGCACCCAGAACTTAATATACACTTGTGTGCAAATTCTCAGCTTCATTAACTTTTGGTGTTGTTTTCCACATTTCCGCAACATTTTAAGCAATAGAATGTCTTAAAAGCCAATTTTTTACAAGTTGTGTGGCCTACAATCACATGTAATATAACTTTTGCAGGTCAAGATGAGTAGTAGATAGAACCAAATCAAGCCTAGATAAAGCAAGGAAGGTTCAAAACATGTTAGTTACAGATGACGGTGTGTTTTCATTTAATTGAACAAAGATGTTCCAAATCAATAACCATCCTAAACCCATCAACCCAAAATAACACCAGGTAAAGAAGTTGGAATGAATCCAACAGGCAAAATGATGCTCATTTGGTGAGAGGTGGAGGAGGGGAAAGTTAACAACAAAAATCTCAAATGCATCATGCGTGAAGCACTAAGAGGAAACTAGCAAATCTTTATTGTCTGTATAACCATCACATTTCCAAATAAATAGAAAACCTAACCAATAAACAAACAAATAACACACTCAGGACATCTTGGTTACTAAAGTTCATTTCAGAAGAGCTTAGACATGTCCTAATGTCCAGAATATAACTTTTACGTGGAAAACATCCAGGTAGATGCTTCCAATTGACTAGTGATTGAGCTTTCACTTTCCAGCACAGATGGCTGTGGAATGGTTACTCATCCCTCACATTAACATCACAATTGTGCTTTTGACACCTAAAACCACATGCTTGTCATTACAATTATCTACAAACAACACTTGTTCAGGGCATAGATTTTACCTGATATTCCTCAGATTCATTCTGCTGCCTTCCTAATTTTACCAACAAATTTTTTTACTTTTTGCATGATTCACAAGAACATTATCAGTCCATTAAAAACTGGATGATAACTACATGTTCAACAAAGTCCTTACTTCAGAACAGTCTTCTAAGTTAGAGACCACATTAGTATTAAACTAAGTGCAGAAGAGGATAGGGATGAAAACAGAATAGAAGGCTTAACATAGAATCTATATTATGAGTTTAGCCCTCTCGCGAGCAATGTGAAATGCCAGGTCATTCATGGATATACAAATGAAAGCGTCTCAAATATACCACCACCAGCCATTATCTTTGTTATATATATCAGATACTTTCGCCTACATTATCAATAAAGCAATCTAGGTATGTTTTGCCCCCATTATTTAATTATAGTTAAGAAGTAAGATTCATGAGTAATACTCAAACATATGGTATATATATGTCATCTTTTGCTATTTGAGCTTCCAGAGTCTACAATGATGAGCAAAATGGCCAATAGATGAGGGCCATCTTTTACACACAATTGATTGTAAGCAGAGTACAGTCTGAAAGAGAAAAAAAAAAATCTTTTACCTACTACTGTTGCTAAAGCGAAGCAAAATTGAGAGAATTTCTGAAAACTGAGGACGCTTTGATGGGTTATTGTTCCAGCACTTTGTCATAAGAGATTTTAGGATTGCTGGGCATTCTTTGGGGATCTCAGGCCTTAGGCCACAAGCAGCTATGCCAACTGCTGCTTGCACAGGTGAATATGCCGCATAGGCCACCTCACCAGTCACCATCTCCCAAATCACCATCCCAAAACTATATGCATTGCTCATCCAAGTCTCGGTAACATTCTCCGGATCACCAGCAATAATCTGTTTCCAACCAAAAAATATAGCTATTACATATATGAGCAGCTAATGCAGACTTTACAGATTTAAAAGGACCATAATCACCTTAAAGCTCATAACATCCAATGATGGAGAATGCTTATTACAAAATACACTATAATAATACATCTCAATTCCAACAATATTTTAAAAATACAGCATCCTAACGCAACCGATAGGATAGAAGAGTAACCACCTCAAATGAATGGCAAGTATAATAGGCTCCCATAGACATTAAAAATAAATAAGGATTGTGATTTTGATGTGCATGTAACAGTGCCTATATTCAGATACTTCAAGATATATAATTGAGAAAAACTTTACTCCTTTTCAATGTCAATTCATCTATCAACATATAAATTCAAGTGGAAGATGCTACAATGAGACTAAGGAAAGAGTACAGACCTCAGGAGCTAGCCATCGATAACCATCAGTTTCATACTCCACGGCCTCCCCCAAAATCTTACAAGCAGTGACAATGCCCATATCCCCTAAACAGGCATTCCCGTGCCGGTCCAGCAAAATTCTCTGGGTGTTAAGGTCTCTATACACAACATCATGATCATTTACAAATTTAATTGCTTCAGCTAAATCTGTAGCAATTCTTACTATCTCCTTCATCTGAAGCTTCCTGTTTCTCAGAATCAACTCACTAACTGACCCACCTTCCATCAATTTGGTCACCACACACAATCCATGATTCTCATCCACACAAACACCATAAAATTGCAAAATGTTCTTATGTCCACACGTCATTAACTCCAAAAGATCTCTGTGGAGTTCAAACTCATAAGCATTCCCTTTGTCACACCCTTTGAGCTTCTCAATTCCAACCCTTCTTCCCTTGTAAACTCCCTTAAAAGTACTTGGTCCGACCTGATCAATAAACTCAAGATGATCAGAGTTTAAAAGCCATTTCGCAATTTCTTCTCCACCTGATTGGATCGTTTGCCATTCATCAACAGATACAACAAATGATGAAGTGGGCAACGGCATCTCAACCTGAATCTTCATGTTCGAATTCTCAATCCCATTCTTGTAGCTCTGTTCGGAAGGATCATCTTCAAAATCACCAAGTTCTCTCCATCTAGTGTTCTCTTCTTGACAACCACAAAGGCTAAAAGGAAGCTTCACCGTGGTGGGTTTGGGCCTCTTCATAGCTGATTTCAGAGCATTTTCTATACGGACTTTGAACAAGTTCTCTTGTCCTGCTTGTGCTAAAAGATGAACGACCCCAAGAGTAAAACCCTTCTTCTCAAAGATCTGTATCTTCTTGCAGCACATGGAAGCACTATCCAGTGCGCCAGACATGGCTGGCCAAGAAATGGAAGAGTTGCAGGCAAATGTGAGTTTGAATACAGAGCCTTCTACTTCATCATTAGATACTTCTTGGATCACCATTGCTGGGGACTCATCGACTGACGCTTGTTCTATCAACTTTATGTGTAGAAACACATCTTTCATGTCAAACCCTGCCTGTGAGTAACTGTAAATGGAAGCAAAAACACCAATAAAGAAATGGATGAGAACATAAATTAATGGACAACAAAAATTCATGATGGAAAAGAAGATATTCAATTAAAGGCAACAATTTTAAGCACGATTCTTATCTTTTTCGGAGAGTATCAATAAATCTGTACAAAACAACATCTTTCTACCTCGTTAATAAAACAAAAATATATGGAAACTCCATGGCAAAAATAACTATGTAAATATAGACCCGCGACACAAAATTCATTTCTTTGTAATTACAAATTCATGATTCTGCATTTTCACCGCAAACAAATAGAACTAGATCCAAAAATAATAGAATAATGTTTCAAAACGTCCAAACCTGAGAGGAAAGGAATCATAATGTTTCTTGATATTGGACACGAGCTTCTCTGGCAACTGACTTCCAGGATACAATTGAGTGAGGCTCCGAACAACGCTAGCCCACACAACCTTCCTACAGTTCTCAGCCGTATTACCATTACCTTGTTGTTGTTGCTGCTGCAGCTGCAACACCATTTGTTGCCGACTCATTTGAGGGTCACGAGCAGAGTCGAGATTCAAAGAGTTCTTAAGCGACGCAATCGCCTCAGACACGTTGCGGCTCAGCTTCTGGAACCGCTTTTGCATCGTCGACGACGGTGCAGTGTCCCTGCTGGGCAAGACACCATTGGCCGAAGAAGACGAGATTTCGGACTGTAAATTAGTTTCCGATCGGTCTTGGGTTCGCATCAGGACTTGCTCCACCATGTCCTCGTCCGTGCTGGCTCGACTGGACCAGCACTCCAGTGCTGCAGCCATTGGCTTCCAAGCAAATGTGGGTGTCGAGTCACTCAATCCAAAGCTAAGCTAAACAAACCAAAGCTAAGTGATTGCAAAGGCAAACGTCATCGATTCCCCCAGAAGCAACCCTAAGACTAGATTTGGAATCTACCCAGAATGCGACACAGAGAGTGCAATGACACGTACCTGTTATTGTTAAAGTTAGCAGATGAGAGCAAGTATGGAATCCGAGAAATCGACAGAAACCCGAGTGTTTGGTTCCAAAGAAAGTAATGCACATCATTATGTGTGAGAGTGGGAAGAGGAGTGGTGAATTTTGGTGTGATTGTGATTAGAGAGTGGGGTCCACGTGGAAGACAAGTTCCGAGTACATTATTTGCTTTCAATCATGTGACATTGGTTGTTGTCGAGTCAGTTTGTGTTCCTAATCTAATATTTATAGACTTTTATGTATATGTAACTACGATCCATAAATAGGGACTGTTGACCTTCCGACAAGCTACAGTCCAACGTAAAAATATATAAATTACTGCGACAATTAAAAATTTAATAGCAAAAACGATTGCAAGATTCTAGTAGAGTTGTACATAGGGAAGGGTTTGAGTTTGACCGATCCGTAAGTTGAGAGTAACCTACGGTATGACTTGGGAAATCATAAATTGATAGTGGAGGGATATCAATGTCGTTGTCCTTGTCATCTTGCGGACAACAAGAAGGTCAAAGTGGTCACGGTAAGTATATGCAGTTCTGCTTTCCGCCTACATCCGTCACCAGATTTTCCGATCCCCACTTACTTTTGGACGAAGGATACGTGCAAATACAACACTCGTGTTTTTTAAAAGGAATAAAATCATCACTAGCTATTTCTACTTAATCTTAGTACATCATCCTTACATTCATTTAAGTATGATTGCATTACACATTTGCTTATTTTTAGAACCCATTGTGTAAGAGGAAACAATTAAAGGTTGTAGCATCAGTTTATCATATAATATGTTGAAAGTATGTATATCATTAAAGTCATCAGCATAAGAGTGATAACTCTTTTATGTTACACTTAATCTCCTTTAAAATTTATCACAGATTGTGAAAGATACTTTAAAAGTTTTAGTAAATATTTTCTTGATAAATGCTATCAAAGCATAGTTTTATATGAAAATTTCTCTTTATAATAATAATTTATAATTTTTTTAGTCACATATAGGGCACTAATTATTATTTTATATAGTGTTAATTATTTTTAAAATTCAAAATTTTATTTAGTTTATTAATGTTAGTTAACCTATAAATCGAAAAAAATAATTTTTTTCAATTTAAAAAGTAAATTTTATTTTTTTT
>JANITW010000008.1:38918062-38937181 GCA_027564335.1 Erythroxylum williamsii
ATAAATAACAACATTAAACCATTAAACTTACCAATCAAAACTCAAATCCGCAAACCCTAAATCTCCGAGAATCTCTCTAACTCTAACACCCACGATGATCTCCCATAGCCAAGCCAAACATCAACATCTCCAAGGTTTCAGTAGAGTCTTCAACCACAATGAAGGAGAACAAGCAAGAATCTCTAAGGGGGAAGGATCAAATCGACGAAGGGAAGAGGAAGGAGAAGAGAAAGTTAGCCCTAGGTTTTTAAGGAGAAATTTAAACTTAAGGCAATATTAAGGGTTGGTCCTTAACCTATAGTTCATCAAACATAACTCCTCAAATTCATTAAATTTCATTCTCTAAATTTAAATGGCTCAGCATAATTATTCCTAATAGCACGAATCAAATTTTTCCATGCCATTTACCCATCAATTTCGGAACCGGAATGTAAATCATCAGTCTCTAAGTCATTTTCCCGGTCCGGACCTATAACTCTAAAAATTCCAGAAAAATTCCTATAATCTCTCAAAAATATAAAACACAAGATTCTATACTCCAATTTCAATTTCCAAATCCAATTATTCCATAATTTCAATTAAATTGAAGTCAAACATAATTATCTCAAATTCACCAATTAAATTATAATCACAATAAATACCGGAAAAATATCATGAATGCATGTACCTATAAATGCATGTGCAATTAACCAATTTCCTCTATAATTAGAGGTCCATGAATGCTCAATCAATAAAATGTGTTATGAAATCCTACCCAGTCCCAAATTACTAAATAACCTTCCCATCGGTGATGGGATGTTACAACAATGTCGTTTCATTTTCATTTATTGTGTTAGTTTTGGTTGACATGTATTAATAATAGTTAAGGTTTCTGAAACACGTGATAAGCCACATTAACAAACTTAATGGAAATACTAACGTTGAGTTATAATTGAAAAAAATTGAAAGTTTGAGCATTTTATTTCTACTTTTGAAGTTCGGACTAGAATTAAAAAAATCAAAAATTTTGACATTTTGTTGTTACTAATGGGTGTCGAATCCACCAAAAATAAAATCTATTCCTGAAAAATCAGTTAAATTGTAGCTAGAGCGAGTAGAGTCGTATCCACAGAGACCGGAGATTACTTAATCCTATTGGCGAATAGGGAATCAAGAACGAGGAAATAAAAAGGGGGTTTTTAAATTTAATAAATGGCAAGCAAATAAATTTAAATTGAAATCAGATTAATAGCATCTGACAAGGTAATCTCATTCAAGTTCTAAGATTGATCATTGAAACAAAGAATAAATCCAAATCCCATAATAGATTGGTTATGATTATTGAAAAGCTTCTAATAATTTGATCCTTCCTTAATCTTAGATTAGCTGGACATGCATCTATAACTAACCCCTTATCGACGAACAATCTCGACATGCGCCTAGGATTTAATTCGCTAACAGCTTTAAGAATTAGAAAGACCCAACCCTAACCAACAAAATCAACAACCGTGATTGTTTAAATTAGATTATTCATTCTCATATTACTTGCCACTATCATCAAGATTAACTAGACAATTACGGATCTAGAAACCTTGATTAGCTAATTATAACCTTGCCAATTGCACAACGAGCTCTTATTGCAACAACGAACAAGATAATAATATCAATAAAATAGAGAATGAATAAATACTGCAGAATTTCAAGGATAAAAATTAAGTTTAGATCTCACAACTCATATGAACTTGAACTCGATTAACCCTTGCTAGACTAAAGTAGGTTTAGCTGCTCATGGCTATATAAAACTTGCAAAATAAGGAATAAGAGTGTCTTTAATTTCCTGTTAACCCACCCCTCTTATAAGGAGAATTCTATTTTAAGAGAGAGAAAATAGGTTAAAGATTAACATTCCTAACTTCCCTCACTAATCCCAAAAAATCTTCCCTTACAAATATGAAAAATATTCAAATTAAAAGCTCAGTCATGCCCCCAACTCTATATCGGATGTTTATTCACGCGTAACCTTAAGCTGTGAGCACGACTTACTTCCCAGAATCTGGAGTTAGTCCAAAAATTGCGGATAAGTAGTCACGGCTCAAAACTTCAAGCAACAGCAACTAAAATGTCTCCTATTGTGCTCAATTGTCATCTCCTGCTCAAAAATAGACAAAACTAAATAAGTTCCACCCTTTCCATATGAATATTAACCCAAAACATCAACAAAATCATTAGTATAATTAGCAACTATTCACACCATCGAACTCCCCCACACTAATCATGAGCTTGTCCTTAAGCAGAACTTCCGTCTATAAACCAAAAACACCCCAATTGGTTTTCACACAGTCTCCCATCCATCCAAGATGCAACACACTAAGGAGTACAACAAAATCAATATAACTAACAATTCCTAGTTTTCCATAAAATAAGCAACTGATTCTAAAATTTTTTTTCAACTTAAAAGTTAAGGCTTGATCAATTACATCACACAATTGGGTTTCAACTTTATTAAGTAAATGCATAGGAAATCATTTATCAACCTACCAAGTCACTCAACTTAAATAATGAATGTGAGATTGAGATGTTATTCATTATACGACATTTGCAGCTTACCTAGGATGTCATAAACCTTTTTACATGATTGCGATCCATTTGTGATGGTCGTCCTCAGTTACTCAACTCATCACAATCCTAAGTGGCTACTAGCACTACTCATACTCCCTCTTTCCTTTTGTTTTGAGTGTCGATGAAGACCTCAAGTTACTTCACTAGAGTGGAGCAGTGGAATTGAATTTTTTTAGCAACTCAATTTTCTTTATTCACCGATGTTGAGCAACTAGGCAAGATGAGTCAACAATTCCTATCGTGTGACATAGATTTAAAACAAGAAAACTTAGATATTTCACTCTATTAATTCCAAGCCTCAAATTGTAAGTTAAGAAGAATTAAAAGGCTCAGCCACTAATTTTATGAAAAACTAATAATAAACCTGATTATATTAAATTTATTATATAACTTAGCATGTCCCATCATTTCAAGATAAGTGTGTGAATTCAAACTTAGAGATTAATGTCCTGTCATTAAAACCATGTAAGCTGGAATTACTCCCCTAAACTTAAACCTCTCATTGACCTCAATGAGTATCATATCAAAACATAAATATAGCTCAGAAAAATAAGAGGAGAAAAAAGTGAAAGGGTACTGCCCTGAGTGGTGGAGTAAGGAAAGTGAACTAGGACGGTGGAGTGGGTGACACAAAATCAAAATGGTGGTGGAAAACGAGGAGGGTAGCATCAATTCGGGCAATTTAAGTGGTGAGAGTCTCCAAGGTTTGTTCCATGCAGTGTAGGCGCTCCTCAAACGAAGGAGTGGGTTGTGGAGGAATAGCAAATGTGGACGGGGTAGAGCTACGATATCCTCTGGAGGAGACTGAACCTGCAGACACAAAAGACAAGCTACCGTCCTCAGCTTGACAGATAAGGTCTATGTGTTTCAAAGTTTCAAGATCTAAAGGGTGCATAGGACATGCAAGATGTAATTCAACACCACTCAAATTATCCAAATTAAGCAGATGCTTCTTCACAGCTATTTGGGTTATGTAAGAGCCTAAAATTAAAGGCCTATTGAAAGAAATCATAGCAGAGAATTGAGTAGCAAACCAACAACCTAAATCAACCTTCCTACCATGCACCATACACCACAGGAAAAATAATTCAGCCTTGGATAAAATGGCAAAATTATCCTTTCTGCCAGAAAAGGAAAAAACAAGGAATCTATGCACATAACACAAAGCATTATCAACAATATAATGTGTTTTAGATCGGCTGGGGTCATAATCAACTATGGGGTTCCCAGTCAACTCTCGATAAGTGTCAATAGCCCAGAAGTCATCAGGATAATCACATAAAGGGGTAGAATGGGCATACTGAGCAAAGGCACTATCATCAACAAAACCCAAAGCTACATTAAACTCAAAGATAGACAAGAAAAAGGTTTACCCATCAAGGTGAATCTAATCAGATCACGGGTATAAATATAAAAAAATGTTATGCTTGTTAAAAAAAAAAGTAGCATAAAATTCTTGAACTAATTCCACAAAGGCAAGGTATTTGACATAAACATAACTCAACCAACCAATATTGCTAAATAAATGTAACACATCATCCTAAATATCATGAAGGTGAAGGGTATCATCACCAACAGATTTACATGGTACTATAGGATGACGCAAGAAGGAATCATACCTGGCTTGGTGAGCGGGATCGTCAAAATGAAAACTACCCCAAACCCTAGAAGGCTGAATGAAACGCGCCTTTTTATTGAGGTGAGATCGAGACTTGTGCTGAGAAGGGGCTGAATCTTCACCGGAAGAAGAGTCCACTGGTTGTGGCTGTGGTAAGGGTGAAAGTGGAGCCTAGCGTTTGTCTGTTTGTGTTTGGTGCCGAGTGGTCGGTTCATCGTGAGTGGTGGCCATTAGGTGGTGGGATCTAGTCTAGGTGCGTGATGATGGTGGCGGCAGCTGGGAAGGGGAGAGGGGAAAAAAGGTGTGACGGAAGGGTTTATATATTTGATAAAAATAAAATAATAAAATTAAAAGAAAATAATAAATAATAGAAAATTGAGACCACCACCATTAAACTTCAAAATTGACCTGCTCAGAGATTAGAGAATAGTGCGTTAGAGTAAACTCAGGGAAGAAGACGATAGGAAATTAGATAAAAAGAAAAAAAAGTAAAAATAGAAGTAAAATAACAAGGGTACGCAAGGCATGGGCACGCCTTAAACAAAAGTAAAAATAGAAACAAAATAACAATGATACGTAAGGCGTGGGCACGCCTTGAACTTGGGTTGCCTCCTAAAAATGTCCTTGTTTAGTGTCCTAGGCTAGACATCTTGCATTCCTAATTCCCTTGATGGACCTTAACTAAGGTCAATTCCTCGATCCCTTGAGCTTGGAAGCCCTCATAGAAAGGTTTGAGGCAATGTCCATTCACCGTAAAAACCTTATGAGTGTCTAGACTTTGAATTTCAACTGCACCATGAGGAAAGATCTTAATAATAAAAAAGGGACCAATCCATTTAGATCTCAATTTCCTAGGGAACAATTTCAAATGAGAATGATAAAGTAAGACTTTTTGCCCAATTAAAAAATTATTCCTGGAAATCATATGATCATAGAAGGCTTTCGCTTTCTCCTTATAAATTCTTGAATTCTCATATGCATCATTTCTGATTTCTTCCAACTCTTGTAATTGCAATTTCCTATGTTCTCCAGCATCATCCAATTGCATATTACATTGCTTGACAGCCCAATAAGCACGGTATTCCAATTTGACCAGAAGATGACAAGGATTGCCAAAGACAAGGCAATATGGGACATTCCTATAGGAGTCTTATATGCTATACGATAAGCCCACAATGCATCATTCAGACGCAAGGACCAATCCTTCCTATTCGGATTGATAGTCCTTTTAAGTATGGACTTAATTTCTCTGTTGGACAATTCGGTTTGGCCGTTTGTTTGTGGATGATAGGCCGTGGAAGTATGATGAGTCACACCATATTTGTGAAAGAGTGTGCCAATGGCACGATTGGAAAAAAGGTTCCTTTATCACTGATGATTACTCTTGACACATCGAACCTAGTAAAGATATTAGTCCTAACAAAATCTGCAACAGTTTTAGCATTGTTAGTTTAAGTTGCCTTAGCTTCCACCCATTTAGAAACGTAATCCACAGCGAGAAGAATATAAGTATAATCAAATGATGATGGAAGAGGATCTATAAAATCAATATCCTACACATCAAATATTTCACAAACGAGTATAAGAGTGAGTGGTAATTGATCTCTGTCTCCTAAACTACCAATACGTTGACAATTAGCGTAAGACTTGCAAAACATGGATGCATCGTGAAATAATGAAGGCTAATATAGTCCACATTCAAGCACTTTAAGTGCTGTCCTTTTAGGCCAAAATGATCGTCATATGTATAAAAATGACAGAACTTGAGAACAAACTCAATCTCTACCTCAAAAACACATCGCCTAATGACTTGGTCAAAATAATGCTTCCACAAATAAGGATCATCCCATACATAATACTTAGCTTCCCTTTTTATTTTTTCTTTTGCAGACCTAGTGAGCTCCTCAGGTAAAGTACTAGCAACTAAGAAATTCACAATATCAGTATATCAGGGAGCTTTATTATGCATGGACAATAAGTACTCATCAAGAAATTCATCTTGTAAAGGGCATGCTTTCTCAGCAATAGGTAGATGACTGAGCTGGTTAGCAACCAAATTCTCAGACGCTTTCTTGTCTCTGATCTCTAAATCAAATTTTTTCAGCAAAAGTATCCAGTGTATTAGTCTCGATTTCGCCTCCTTCTTTTTCAGTAGAAACTTCAATGCTACATGATTAGAATACACAATAACTTTAGTGCCCAATAAATAAGAACAAAATTTTTCTAAAACAAAAACAATAGCCATAAGTTCTTTTTCCATTGTGGAATAGTTGCATTGAGCACTATCCAGTGTTCTTGAGGCCTAGTATATGACATGAAAATTTTTCTCAATACGTTGTCTCAATACTACACTTACTGCCCTGTTACTGGCATAATCTCGAAAGGATAATGCCAGTTCGGTGGTTTAATTATCGATGTTGAGATTAGCTTCTCCTTAAGAGTGTCAAAGGCTATTTTGCATTCTTCGTTGAGCTCAAAAGGGACATCTTTTTTCAGCAATTTGCACAAATGTTGAGCGATTTTTAAAAAGTCCTTGATGAAATGCCTGTAAAATCCTACATAACTAAGGAAAGAACGAATCTCCCATATATTGACAGGGTAAGGCAGAGATTTTATAACATCTATTTTAGATTTATCTACTTTAATTCCTTTTGTAGACATAATATGTCCTAAAATTAATTCTTGATCCACCATAAAATGACATTTTTCATAATTTAACACCAAATTAGACTCCAAGCATCTTTTCAAAACCTTTGTAAGGTTAGCTAAGCATTCATCGAAGGAATTTCCATGAACAGTGAAATCCTCTATGAAAACTTCTATGATATTCTCAACATAATCAGAAAAGATACTAACCATACACCTTTGGAAAGTGGTTGGGGCGTTGCAGAGCCCGAATGACATTCATCTTTAAATGACGGCTCCAAATGGACAGGTGAATGTCGTCTTCTCTTGTTCTTTGGGTGCAACTAGAATATGGTAAAAACCTAAATATCCATCAAGGTAACAATAATGAGTTTTACCAGCTAAACATTCAAGCATTTGATTAATGAATGGGAGGGAGAAATGATCTTTCCTAGTTAATGCATTTAATTTTATATAATCTATACAAACTCCCCATTCGTTTTGAACTTAGGTGGGTACCAACTCACCATCCTTATTCGTAATCATAGTGATACCTGTTTTATTAGGCACAACTTGAACCAGACTTACCCATTTGCTATTTGAAATTGGATAGATCATACCAGCATCTAGTAGCTTCAATTTTTCCTTTTTTACGACTTCCATCATAGGGGGATTCAAATACCTTTGAGGCTCCCTACTAGGCTTGCTGTACTCCTCTAAAAGGATCCAATGCATGCATGTAGATGGACTTATACCTTTGATATCTACAATTGTCCATCCCATAGCCTTTTTATGCTCTGTTAGCACTTTAATTAACTTCTTTTCTTCCTCCTTGTTAAGTTTATTTGAAATGATCACTAGGAGGGAGTCCCCTTCTCCTAAGAAAGCATACTTCAAGTGGCTGTGTAACATCTCGTCACCGATGGGATGGGTACAGTTTATTTTATACGTATTTATGAATATGCATGCATTATTGAATTATGTATAATTGGCAATTATTGTACTAGTTTTTGTACGTACATGCATGTATGACAGATTTCCGACTTGATTGTGAAATTGGAGATTTTGTGATTTTAAGGTTAATTGTACTTTGATTAGTGAATTGGAGAGTCAAATTGAATTTTAGAGATTTGAATTGTTGGACCCTGATTTTTCAATAGAATTTAGAAATAAGAAATGATATAAAAAATTAGTGTTTTATATATGCATTGTGTAATGGAAGTTGAAATTGAGAAATAAAGAGTGAAAGTGTTAAAAGTTGTGAAATTAGAAAAGTTTGACTTGAGAGTTGACTTTTTGATTTTGGGAGAATTTGAGAAAAAGATCTTCATAAAACTTGTAGCTCCTGTCAAGAGCTTTTCGTAGCCATAAAGTTTGATATTTTTCGATATCGGAAGTGGAAGTTATGATCAGTCAAAGTTAAGTATTATTTTGTTTGAAGTTTGACTTTTTGGGTTAAAAGTTGACTTTTTGATTTAGGCAAAATTTGATAAAATAATCTACATGAAACTCGTAGAGTTTGTTAAAAGCTTTATGTGGCCATAAAGTATGCAATTTTTCGATGTCGGGATTGAGAGTTATGATTGGCCGAAATTTGAAAGTTGTTTAGGAAAAATGATAAGGACAGAATCTTTGATTGGAAATTTGACTTCCTTAGAAGCCAAATGGATTTTTCTCCGTTTCGTTTCGCTTCGAATTCGAAAAGAATCCGTTCTTTCGATTCTTGCTTTCGATCCTGTTTGCTTCGTATCCGTTTTCCATTTTCCGGTTGGGATCTGGTTCCAGAGATCGAGTCCCAACATGTACCTCAACTGATGATTAAACCAGTACCTCAACCTAGTAAAACACATAAACCGATGATTATCCATAAAATCAAACCACAAACAAAAACTCAATTGATCAAAGCAATACATAAAACCCAGTAAAAAAACAAAACCCACTTACCTCAATCGATGAATAAACGAAGACGCAGAAGGAAGAAGGGAACCGAAGCATGCGAAGACACAGAACAAAGACACAAAAAGGAACCGAAGCATGCAATGGAGGAAGATGGATGTAGAAGGAAGAAGATGGACGGAGAGAAGGGAATCAAAGCACACACGGTCAATGACAGCGACAGAGAATTGACAACAATAGAGAAAACGAAAGAGAGGAGAAAATGAACATCAACAAGGGGGGTGGGTTTCTTGGGTAAGTTAGACGTTTAACCAAAGCGATGTCGTTTGGTGACGACATCGTTTTTTATTTATTAAAAATTTTGAAGCCAATGCTAACGATGACATCTAAATTTTAATTTTACTAATAGAATAACTCTTTCGTCGGTAAATCACTGATTAAATCCAGTTTCATCGGTACATTCCGATGCTTATTTTTTTCTCGAAGCATTTCTGCCAAATTTACTGACGGAAATATCTATTTCATTGTTATATTCTGTCAAAAAATTTGCTAGGATAATTTCCCTCCATTTTTAACAATGGAAAATTTGTCCGCTAAATGTAAATTTTTTCGACAATTTTACTAATGGGAATTGATTTTTCGTCACTAATTGCCTACAATATTTTTATCGCCAATAATATTCTGTTGGTAATTTGTGATTTTCTTGTAGTACCCTCTTTAATGAGGTCCACCCTTTTACCCACTCTTGTCTACGAAGGTTCCTATAAAAAATCCAAAGAAAATTCTGGCAACACCTTGGTATCAGAGCTTTAAGTCATAAGAGATTCTGGTAAGTAGATGAACGAAAGAATGGAGATGATTAAGCATATATTGGAGTAACAGGCAACACTTGTTGTTATAATTGTCCATGTCTAAGACTTAAGAAGGCTTCTCAAGCCAGAGGCGTGAGCAAGAAATCAATACTAATAAGGTACCAAGTACCAACACATGCATGACCAAAATTTGCAATAAAAGGAATATTCAGGCAACTTTGTTTCCCGATTTATGAAGCTAGATTTTCCATCATATAATGGAAAAGAAGAACCATTGGGATGACTAAGTAGATGTGATTAATTCTTTCACAACCAGCAAACAATTAAGGAGGATAAGGTTGGACTCACTTTATTCTATATGAATGGAGACTCCCAACTTTGAATTTTCATTTTATCCTAAGAGAAACAGAGTTTATCATACGAGCATTTCAAGGAATAAGAATAGTTCGTGCCAAACAATGCTTCCCCTTATAAATACGTTGCCACTAAGCCCATTTTAACCTTTGTTGAAGTTCTATTTAGGCCGAAGAACTTTTTTAGAAGTAATCACCAGTTTGAATTTTAGAAGTAAAGGTGATGAGCTCTTTGGGAAGGAAGGCTGCCTCTTGCTTTGTAACCTAATAGCCCATTGGGCTCCCTATACACACACAACAAGAAAAAAGGAAAAACCTTTATTAAGACTGGCAAGCAGAAATATTTCAGGTATGCAAATCAACCACCCACGATTTGAGTAGAATTACATTGGAGTCAATCACTTATTCTGATGCATTTTATTTCATTCAATGCGTTATTTTTTATTTCTTTTTGCATAAAGAGAAAAGGAAATAACGAAGCTAAACGAGTCGAAGAAAATAGAACCCCGACATATCCTCTATGAAGAATCTATGGCACCTTAAAAATAGTACATCAAAATAAGTGACTCCAATATTATTCAGACCGATCAGAACGACGAGTCAATCCGCACATCTGTTGCACTAAATACATGATTTAGTTCTACATTAAGAGCAATTTTCCTGAGTAATGGTCCTGTTATTCTTTCAAGTGAACTTTCTGTACATGTCAGTTCAAAGTTTAATACATATTTCATTTCAATATTGGAAAGGAACGAGGGCTTGTTTCTTTCTAAAAATACTGTCAGCTTGGGGATATTAGTTTTATTCATTAATTATATTGCATCAGCTCTACTATTTTAGAGCTGATTCTCATTCTTCTATGGAAAAGAAAACAAATCAGGGATTTTCCAGGAAAGGCAGTGCTATATCCAAGCAACAACCCAAGCTTGCTTCTGAACCATTCTAATTTATTTCCCAAAATTTATTGCTTAACATCATCCATATCTTCAAATAACAAAAACCAACACACACACACAAACTACTAAAATCCATGTTCTCAAGAATTACTCACTCACTCGGACCTACCCGCGAATCTCTCGACACTATCATCATTCAAATTAATCCCCACCATAGCCTCACCCAACCCACAGCTTACCTCCGCAAGCACATCCGGATCACTATAATGTGTCACTGCCTGAACAATCGCCCTCGCCCTCCTTGTCGGATCACCGCTCTTAAACACGCCAGACCCCACAAACACGCCGTCGCATCCCAACTGCATCATCATGGCAGCATCCGCCGGGGTCGCCACCCCGCCGGCGGCGAAATGCACAACTGGAAGCCTCCCTAGCTGCTTCGTTTGCATAACCAGATCGTAAGGCGCCGAGATCTTCTTAGCGAAAGCAAACACCTCATCGTCGTCCATGTTCCGCAGAACCCTAATGTCCCCCATCACGTTCCTCACGTGCCTCACGGCTTCCACGACATTCCCCGTCCCCGCCTCGCCTTTTGTCCGAATCATGGCAGCGCCTTCTCGGATTCTCCGAAGTGCCTCTCCCAGATCCCGGCAACCGCAGACGAAGGGGATCCGAAAGTTGTGTTTGTTGATGTGGTTGTCTTGGTCGGCTGGAGTGAGGACTTCGCTTTCGTCTATGTAATCGATTCCTATGGCTTCGAGAATTTGAGCTTCAACGAAGTGGCCAATACGTGCCTTGGCCATAACTGGGATTGTAACCGCTTGTTTGATTTCTTTGATGAGCTGCGGGTCGCTCATGCGAGCCACGCCCCCTTGCGCCCGTATGTCGGCGGGGACTCGCTCCAAGGCCATGACAGCGCACGCGCCAGCTTCCTCGGCTACGCGCGCTTGCTCGGCATTAACGACGTCCATTATAACGCCGCCTCGCAGCATCTGGGCCAGACCCACCTTGACGGAGAAGGGGGATTTTTTCGTTGTCTCGTAGATTGCGCCCTTGCCGTAGATGGTTACCACTCCGCTGTCCGCCATTGAATTTGAATGAGCGAGAGAGAGATTGGGAACAAGAGATGCAACAGTGGGTGACGACTAGTTTTGTTTCTTTTGTTTTCGAAAATAAGTATTAATATTCCTTTGGTATCTATTTAGACAAGTAATTGATGGTTAGATAATATATTTATATTATTATTAAGAAAAGGAGATTGAGAATCAAATGACTAATAAATAAATAACTCATCAAAATACTAAATTATTAGATTTCTTAATTTTACTTCAACTCGTTTATCTTTCCAAATTTGAATAACCATCTACAAAAACACCACCTACAATTTCCTCCTTGTATTCCTTAATGCAAAAGGGAAAACTGTGCCCACCAGTTCCCTTTTTCTTTTGCTTGTGTCATTATATTCTGCACCTGAATTGCATCCAACATTCATGATTCAAGCTTCTCCATTTCTCTCACATCCTCTATTACTCTCTGTTTGTTTTGTGCCCAATTCTTGAAAAAGTCGGCATCAGTAGCGCGGAGGGTGCATGGTGGGCGTGGTGATGGGAAGGAGATTGATTTTTGTAGCCATTCCTTTTGTTTCTGATCAGCCAAACAGAGCAACGAATCCGGACATACTTCTAGAGCAGAAGGTGGAGGGACCGGAATGAAATCTTGTAGCTTCGAATACTCTGTTAGGAGGTGGAACATGTAATCATAGACTGTGTCCAAATTCAAGGATTTCATAAAATCCTGTCCTGCTTTTCCCACTGCCTGAGCCTGTTGGGTAAATTTAACCAATAAGTTAAAAGAGTATAGTATTAAGGTATTGAAAATTTGGTCACAACTCTGTCATAAACCCATAATACAAACAAGTGGATCTTAATAACTTCAACTCTATCATCAAAGGAATTGCACTCGTAGAGGAAAATTTTGCAACTACTTTAACATTGCTTCTTTTCTTTTTCAACTTTGCGGTGGCTTAACTAAGCACTGATTTTCACTACTTAATTGCAGCAATGTAAAAGTTGAAACTGAACTGAGCAAAGAACATAAGCAATCATATTGCACTACAACAAAATTACCAAACTCGTTGATGGGGGAGATAAGAAGATCACAAAACAACTAGACTTAACTATTACAGTGGCAGTTATTTGGATCAAATGAATGGAAATTTCTAAGTAATGTATACCTCAGATGGGTTTGCGTTACCCCAGTCAACAGCAAACTTTATTGATCGACATAACTTATCAGGAGAGACAGGCCAATAATGTTTCCTGGGAACAAGACCACGACTAAAGAAATCTTCATACTGTGGGGAGATTATGAGCGCAAGGGAACCGCAGGATATAATGTATTTCAAGCTCACAGACCAAGCATAGCCTTCAGCATAGATTTTGTACCTAGAATTGGAGAAATGTGGGTAAAAGGAGCAGTGACTACCAGCTCACTCATTAAGACAAAAGATCTCAACGTCTAAACAAGACCTAGAATATATACTAAACAATCTTAAAGTATCTTTGATTACTGCCTTATCCGTTCGTACCGATAATCACATTGATTTGCTAATTTTGAGCGCTCAAAACCGGCTTTCGCTTCCTCTCCCCAATCCTGAGGTATTCAAAATATACAGCATTAAAATTAAAAGTTCATCAAATTGAGCAATACTTGATAAATTATGAAAGAAACACAATCTGTCGCATAATTTGTGCTTCCCACTTCCTAGAGTGATTTCATTTTTGTAACTCTTCATGAATATGAGAGACAACATTAGGATTCCCTTTCCAATATGCACCTGGCCATTTCCTTGCCCAACTTTGGCCCTGAGAACCTTTTATAATGTCTTGAAACTCCTGTTCCCATGATCTTATATTAATCTTTGGCCTATACAAGAGTCATTGACAACACAGATTGGTCATACTTGTGATCACATCCAAAGTGGACTATTCTTCATCATGTTAAATTTATTGAGGGAAAAAGGATTTAGCAGCAACAAATTCATATAACAATGGGCAAGCATTGGTTTTAGAAACAATCAGGCCTCCATTTCAACATTAAATAACAACTAAACCAAATATGTTTTGAAGATCTGATTTCAATATCAAAATGCATATATAAAAACAGGATTGCTTAGCTGATAATAACCAGTGCTCGAAGGACCAATCAAAAAAAGGAATATCAAAGTGATTCTCAATATTGCAATATCTGAAGAGTGGAAAAGGGAAATCCCTTCTGCCTTGTTTAGAGTAGGCTTGTCCATGAAATCAAACATCAAATCAACATTAGGCGCCTAATTATTAACATTACAAAAACTCCAAGTAAAGAAAGTCATAGCAATTTTCCCATCAACCCACAAAAAATCTTTAGCTCAAACCTAATATTTGCACATAACTATGAAATAATCATCAGAACATAATGAACCAAACATCATATATACACCTCCAGAATTAGTATTATCCCCAAACCCATTAAAGAAAATCATTACATAGAACGAGGAATTTAAGCGAAGGATATACAAGGATAAGATTGAAGAGTGTATTTTGGTCATCTTTGACAAAATCGACGTCCCAAGTCCTGAGAGCCTCGTCAGAGGAGGCGGATGCCGATGATGAGGAGTCCTTCTCCTTCTCAACTGCGGCATAAACGTGCTTTTTGCAGTACTCTATGACCCTAGAGAGGATCACTCCAGTGATGTTGGACAAAGGGATCTCACTGCTAACATAGCTATCCTCGATCATGTGTCTCAAAGGTCCCTCCATCCAAAAACTTGAGGATGATTTTTTGAAAGTCCAACATCGTGTCTCTGACTAGAAATCCCAAACTCTAGATCGTTTAGATTGTTGCGTGATTAAAGGGGCTAAGTAGGTGACACGTTGTTTTAGTGGGGGTTAGATTGTTGAGTAATAAACCATAATAGAGGACAAAAATGAACAATATAGAGAATTAGGCAGAGGGAAGAAACCAATTTTGGGTGGAAAGAATGTAGAGAGAAGAAACGCGGCCAAAGATCAAAATGTTTTAATTAAAAAAAAGGTAAACATCTTTTGTAATGTTTTATTGAACAAAACATCGTGGTTTCTATTTTGTGACATTTTATTGATAAAATATCGCAAAAAGTGATACAAATTTGTGTTGTTTTCATAAAACATCAGAAAAAATATAAACTTTTCATGATATTTTTTAAACGTCACAAAAAGTCATTATAATCCGCGACGTTTTATCAATAAAACATCGCGGATTGCCTTATTTTCTTGTAGTGATTATAAAATCCAGTATTGAATACCAAATCACATTTTGTCATATTTCAATAAGTGCTATATAACAACATTGCATATCAAAATTTTAGAACAATTCAATAATTTCATCACAATAATACATATGATACTTGTATAATTATATATGCAAATGCACATATGATTTCTTTCTTATTTTACTTTGTTATGATCGAGCACCTATTAACCCAATTTGCTATCCCGTATCTATTATGTATATTGGGTTCATTTCATATATTGTCCTATATCTATTGTAGATATCGGGTTCATTTCATATACTGTCTCATATCCATTGTAGATATCGGGCTCATTATTATCTGAGCCTATGACTCTTTATGCACAGTCCCAAGTTTTAAGCTCTTTTCCAAGCATTGGTTACTCCTGTCACAACTCCTTTATCTGATCATGCATTTCAATGTAATGAGATCAATTAACATATCACGCTTTCAGTACTTTTCATTCTCTGTGCTCATGTTATATATTAAATCCTTCAGATCTAAGTCTAGTATTCATCATTCAGTTGTTCATACATTCCACAATACAAATACAATTCAAATGAAAACACATATAATTGAATTTAAACATCTAGGTTAACTCTCAGTATGCTCTAGAAAAGCTATTGCTTTGATGATCTGAGAATGTCTAGATGTCGACGATCAACTTGTGCATCTAAAGTCATGCAATACACACATAATTTACACATCATTAAGTTGTTTAATCATATGAATATACAATCATGCACATATATATGTGTCATGTTCAATGCATACTCAATTGACCTTTACGGGTATGTATTTTTATTCATAAGTCTTAACCATTCAATTATTATAGCTTGTATATTACCACTTTACAATTAGGTTGATACCTTTATTCCTTTAATAACTCATAATTTCTAGATTTAAATACATTGATATCAAGATAATCCATTCCTTAAGTAATGACATCAATTAACAACCTAAACTTATAGAACCCTTAACTAATTAATCAAGCAATAATCTAGGTTCATTTCAAGCTTTAATCAAGTCTAAATACACCAATGTAGAGTGACTTATCCTCATTTGGTTAAACAAATTCACAAAAATGAAATTATCATTTCAAAGCTTTGGCCACGATCATGGGATGAGTGCCCCGATTGTGCACTATCCAATTTTCCTCAATTCTCCACAAATTTCATCTCCTTAGGATAATCACTAACACTTCAAATTCTATTCATATGTCACTAACTGTAACATCCCGTTATCAATGTGAAGGGCATATTAGTAATTCGGATGGTTTAGGATTGGATGCATGCATAATTTGAATTTACATATGCATTTAGCCTCTAGATTTTTGATAAATGATTAATATTTCACAAGCATATGAATGTACATACATGTATGACTATTTCCCGACTTAATTGTGTAAATTGGAAAATCAGGTGATAATTGTGCAGATTAGGTTTTGATTTTCGAATTGGAGTGAGAAATTGAATTTAGGGGTTTGAAAATTTAGATTGGAGTATAGGATTATGTATTTTCTAATTTTGAGGATTTATAGGAATTTTTCGAGTTACGGGTCCGGACCGAAAAAATGGCTTAATGACTGATTAATTGGATTCCGGTTCCGAAAATGATTGACAATTGGCATGAGATGATTTGAGTTATGATTTTAGGATGTAATATTTATAGTCATTGCGAAATTGGGAGAAAATTAGAATAAGAATTAGATTTTTAGATCCTAAGAATTGGGCATGTGGCATGAAAGTTGCCAAACATGCCCTTAGCTTTAATGTCCTTATATATAAACCCTAACCTTTGAATTTACCTCCCTCGACAGTCTTCCCTTTGAAAAGAAAATTTGATTTTCTTCTTTTCTTTCCTTCGTGGATCTTTCACTTTGTTGGTTCCTTCCATTTACTTCTTTTAAATTGCTCCAATCATCATCTCTAACCTAGCTTAATTCATGCGCCGCGGCGAGGATGCCTGATTTCCAAAGATGAATTTAATTCGATTAAATGAAGGATTTTGAGGTTCTAATTTCTAATGAATTGGTTCTTTAGTGATTGATTAAGATTTAGAAACTAGGAATTGTGAATTTTTAAGAATGGAATTTTGGAATTTAATTCGGTGGTTCTCGAAATCGGATGGTGATTGAATAGAGAATTTGATTTTTATTTAAGGATAATTCTAATGTCTTGGAATTTGGCTTGAGAGAATTCAGAACCTAGTCAATTGAATTATGGTATTAAGAATTGCTATGAATTTGAGTGATAAAGATCGAATTGGGAAGATTCAGGAATAGGATCGGGAATGCCATGACATGTATAGTACTCATCGCATTCGCTACATATGCATTATTGAATATTAGAAATTATGCAATTAGTAATGTTTCATTATTCTGATTGTTATAGAGGCTCAAGTGGAGCGTCGATCATCTGATATAGCTGAGACTTCCCGGCAGTAGCTCGGAAGTTCAGAGGTGAGTAACCTAGTTGGTTTCTTGATGTGTTTAATTTCGTGTACTTATACCAGATGGAGTAAGGAAGGATCTGTGTGATTGCTTTTGATTGATTTCAGACCAAAGGTGTCTGAAATATCTGGAATGTGATATAGAAGTGTTAATTGTACATCAATTGAAATTAATTGATCTTAAATGTGAAATTAGACACATGGAGTTTTATCGTGACACAAGTATTATAAATTAAACATGTGCATACATGCATAAAAGTATGATCAGATAAAGACAGTTATGACCGGTGCAGCCACCATATTTCAGAGCTTTAAGCTCAACACACTGGGCCTCGAGCCCAACGAAATTTTCAGAGCTTTATGCTCAACGTATCAGGGCTTCAAGCCCAATGTTATTCAGAGCGACTGGCTCAACGTAAATGAGCTCAGGCGCACGGTCACAACAACGTAATAAACTGAAAGTGTCACATATGCATCGTACGTTTGAATGATAAATTGTGAATTGTATGAAAGGCGAAATGCCTTATTAATGTGAAATGGAATTGCATATAAATTGTTGAATGTGCTATTATATGATACAATGTGAACTGTTTGTATATGTATGAGTTGGGTGAACTATCGATGATGGTTTCTCGCTGAATTCGCAAACTCATCCAACATTGCATTTATTTTTCAGGACAGTGATAGTAGACTCCTAGCTCCATGGTACGACTTTTCCTGCTGTGTGAGCGCTGTGGAGAGAAGTATGGCTCACAGGTCGGTCAGTTGGGATCTTTTGGGGATGACCTAGTTAGGAGTTATTTTGGTCTCTTTTGGTTTTGTACAGTATGTAATCATGACAGAATTGAGTATTTATGATTTTTAAGAAATGAAATGAGAAGTAATTCGGTTTTAAAAATTTAGTGAAATTTTTCATTTGCAGTCTTATTTTATTGATGCCTTGTGGAATATAGAAATGATCGTTCGTAGTGTACCCTCATCGTAGGTTATGTATCGGAATAACCTACGGGTGTTCCGGTGCGTATAGTAAGGGGGCGCTACATTAGGCCTCTCGGGCCTTGCACCCTCGCGTTTTACTTTTCCCATTTCCAATTGCCCATAATCCCCATTGGCTCAAATACTGATATTTCATTTCTCTTTTCACACTAAAACACTTAACACATGTACTCAACACTTTTTCATGCGCAAGACTCATACTCTTGGGACTCAGATTAGGGATCAGCTATCACAGTTTGCTCTAACATGTTTTTACTGTATACGATTTGACCTATATTTCAGAAAATGCCCATGTAAGTTCATACTTCTGGGCTCTGAAACCACTTAAATGTAACGCCCCACTCCTATAAGACCCGGACCCGACATCGGTGGTGATATCCGAATCTGCGCCTCGCGAGGATGGAATGATACATCAATCAGTCAAATTACAGTAAAAAAATTTGTTTTGAAACAATCATACACTTACATATATGTATGTTGCGGAAAACAGTTTACATAACCACTCTGGTAGCTACAATGACCACGAGGGTCCTCATATAAAATACACAATAACATAAAGCATAGT
>JANITW010000008.1:38994160-39006454 GCA_027564335.1 Erythroxylum williamsii
TAATTTTATTGAGAATAAATTTAAATATATTAAATATATAAATATGATGTTGAATTAAATTATACATAATTTTGTTAAAAATAAATAATTAAATATTATATATTTAAATGATAGTAAATTAAATTATAAAAAAAACAAAAACAAGAAACAAAAATCGCTTTTCATAATTTTCATAATTTTTAAAATCCGGAAGAAACCAAAACCAAAACTAAAAATTAAAAAGTCAAACAATTTTTTTTTACTTAATTTGAGAAAAACAAAAAATTAGTTATTAAACATTTTTCTTGAAGGACAAAAGGGCCATCATCAAATCTCAATTCTGCCACGTGTAGTTAACCAATAAAGTTAGGCCACGACATTTAATTGGAACGTGGCAGAATATCATTGGATTGTTATCCGCCTATAAAATTATACCTTGCTACATATTAATCATCAATTTATCTCCAAAGCTAGGTGAATCGAGAATGGCGAGATCCAGGTTTACTCTACTAACCTTCAGTCTACTCGTCATCGGAACCCTATCTCTTACTCAGGTAAGTATATTGAACCCGATCTGCTTTCCCGATTTGTATTTGTATTGTTATTTTTCTTTAACTGTGATTCTTGATTTTATGACTTTGTGGGTGAATTTAAAAGCTTGAGATGGATTTATATGAATCGGTTTTCAGGCAAAGAAGTCTAAGGAAGACTTGAAAGAGATTACTCACAAAGTTTATTTTGACGTTGAGATTGATGGAAAATCTGCTGGTAACTTCTAGTATTTTATTGTATCCTGCAATAGTATTGATCCTCATAATGTCATCTGTCAACAATATTCAATTGAATTGAACAAGATTGAATGACTTAGTAGTAGTTTCTGTTCTGCTGCTACTTTTTTTTATAGCTATCTTCTGTTTGTTTCAAATTTTACTACTGCCAAATATTCTTGCTGAAAGAAAGACCTTTTTCGACATCCTTCTCCAGGTCGAATCGTTATGGGGCTCTTTGGGAAAACGGTCCCTAAAACCGCTGGTATGCTGGTGCTTATTAGGTTTTGACTATTATGTTGCGTTTGCTGAAGTTTGCTTTAGGACATTGCTGATGACTCATTGTTCATTCGTTATTTTGCAGAAAATTTCCGAGCATTGTGTACAGGTACACTTTTAATTTTCTTAATCTCTTTTACTTGTAAAGCTGTGCCGCTGATCTTGAAAGTTAGAAGCCTTTGTGTTGGATTTGGAAGAAAGAATACTTTGGTATATTCAGTGGTTTATGGGTTTCGTGATTTTTTACTATTGCAGGCGAAAAAGGTGTTGGAAAGAGCGGCAAACCTCTTCATTATAAGGGAAGCTCATTCCACAGAATCATACCCAGCTTCATGATCCAAGGAGGTGATTTCACGCTTGGTGATGGAAGAGGTGGAGAATCAATTTATGGGGAGAAATTTGCTGATGAGAATTTCAAGTTGAAGCATACTGGACCTGGTAGGATTGAAGTTAACAATTCTTGGCATAAATCAAGTTCTTCTGCAAATGTAATAGATGGCTCATTCAAAGTATGAGATGACAAATTGTTGATATGTTTCCCTCAGGGTTTCTATCGATGGCAAATGCTGGTCCAGACACTAACGGTTCACAATTTTTCATCACAACTGTTACAACTAGCTGGTAATTACATGTTCTTGTTGTTAATACTCCTTAACAACAGATAATGCATGCAGGTGACTTGTTTTGTCACTCAAAAATCTAAAATCAAATGCAGGTTGGACGGCAGACATGTGGTATTTGGAAAGGTCCTCTCCGGAATGGATGTCGTCTACAAAATGGAAGCAGAAGGACGGCAGAGTGGCAGCCCTAAGAGCAAGGTCGTGATTGCAGATAGTGGTGAACTACCTCTGTGACTGTATCACTTATTTAATTTGCTGGTATCTTTTCTCTATTGCTTATGAAATGAGGGATGTTCACATTTATTACCTTGAAGACCTCTTAGAATGTAGCAGGTTGTGTCAGGAAAGATGTTAGGGGGGCATATGTCGGCAAACTATATTTTATCAAATGATAATCAGAGTTTCTTTGAAAGATTTTATTTCCCCATAATATAGTGGCCAATTCCGACGAACCCTGTCAAAGGGCTATACCAAAATAAATCTCAAAAGTCCTGTACCATCTTTTGAGCACATTTGGGAGGGCAGCTGCAGCACGAACTTGTTTTTGTTTGATGGACATTTGGAAATTGGAATCATGAAATGTTTAGAAAAAGCAGCACATAATTTTTCATTTTCGGCAACCTGCTAAATCCATATTACTATTTGTCTATTTCTAGATTCTTTTTACTATCTTCTGTGTAACTGCGCTGACATCTATTTTAATTGTGATTTTATACTTTAATGATATAATTATTTTGGTTCTTATTAGAAAAAGTAGGTATGTACATCTAAACTTTTTGTACAAACGTAACAAGTTTATAACTCTTAATTAAAAAACTCAATTGGTTTGGTTTGTCCAATGAATTGTTTAACTTTTTTTGATTTATTTTAATAATTTTTATTATTAAAATTTGATTAATTTATTAATTAATTGATCAATTTTTATTTAATAATTTATTTTTAATTAAATTTTAAATTTTTTAATAAATAATAAAATTTTAATCATATATCAAAAATTTTAATTTTGTTAAATTTTTAATCGATTTTATAACGGTTTAATAAATTTTAAACTTCACACCTTAATTTAACTTTTGCTTCAATTTTTTAAAACATTGCTTTTTATAATATTATCCGTTCACATAATTCTTATTTAAGTATAATTTAGTAACACAAATTAATGTTAGAATGATAATTTTTTATAGTAAGATGAACAAATTGGCTCCTAAAATTTTCTTATGGTACAACTCTTATTCAACCCATGGATAATTTAGTTTCTAGGAGGTTATTTATACAAAGAACAATTCATATATTTTATTAATAGTTATTAATGTGTTTAAATTTAAATAAAGGCAATTTGTGAAAAGACATTAATAAAAAATTTCGTGTTAAAATTTTGAAGAATTATTCAAATATTTATAAAAATTTCAAGAATGAATTAACAACTTTTTTCATTTCCTTATTTCTACTCCAAATCGGATTGAAAAGAAACTGGCTCTAAATAAAATTGTTTGAATTGTTTAAATTATCTAATATAATAATAATAATAATAATATAATAATAATAATAATAATAATAATAATAATAATAATAATACAAATCAAAATGTATTATGTTCTAAAAGATTTAATTGATTTTAAATTTATTAAATATGTTAATTATATAAAAATTAAAAATTAAAACATTCACAAAATACAAACATTTTTATTAGGAGAACAATATTTTCTATCTAATTTATTAAATGTAGAATATATGAAAGTAATAATGAGAAAATGTTAGAGAATTATCGGAAAATACCTCCAAGCATACTAATAACGAAAAATTAATATCTTAATTATTAATTCAACACTAATTTAATCAAAATTCTTACAAAATATTATAAATTATTGCATAACTGATAATGAAAACGTTTACATATTTAGTATATAATATCTTTAAATTAAAATTTTAATTAATTATAGTTAAAGAAAAATGAAAAATAAGCTTATTTATGAACACACTTTAGAATAAATGATGTTTAATATCAGTAGTACTTTAGGATAAATATCAACAATTTTGAAAAATAAAGTAGTAACAAAGTAGAGAAACTATGATACAAAACTTTTTGTGGATTAATCTTGTTAATATCTACAAGAGAAAGAGAGCGAAAACTTATTTTTAAAAGTAAATGAATAATTGATTAATCAATAAGGCAAAAGCCTTACAAGCACAATCCTTGTTTCTGACTTCTAATATAAGGTTTAGAGCCATACTAATCCTTTACCATTATAACAATTGTAATAACCAAATCTCACTCTTTCCAATAATCCACTTACACAAGATAGATATATGGTCTTGTGATCTTGATATATGGTCTTGTGAAACAAATTGAGGATTTAAGAAGTGAGCTTGTATGTGTGCTTTTTTTTAATAGAAAATTTTACTTCTCTCCTACTATGGTCTTGTGATGCCTTGCATGTGGCCTGAAGAGCTTCCACTAATCATCTTTTATTTGTCCAGGTTAAGCTCAAGTTGAGGACCTTAAGATGCTACTTTCATTAGTTCCCTTAGATTTATGCCCATAAAAAAGTTGCTAATTCCTTAGTATATCTCTTCCTTTCCCAAACAGCTTCTCATAATCTTTTCTGCTTGATTCTCATGCAGGCATCTTCAAATTATACATGAACAAAGAATCATCTATTTCAATAAGATAAGTTCATTATGGTACTTTAATACTTGATCTTCTTCTACCCATGGTCAGACTCCTGCTAGGAAGACTATTCCACCTTTAGTACCGGGAGTTCAAGAAGTTTTAGTAATTGCTACTTTAGTACCAATATTAGTTAAGACTTTCTCTATTATTAAGGATGAGATAATATTCATTTACGCCATTCATAAGGTCCTTAAATAATTGCTCTTTAGATGTTGTTTTGTTATGGAATCTTCTATTATTGCTTTCTCCCCAACTCTAAAAACTAGCCTTTTAAATTCTAGATTGAATGGGGTTTGCTATGATCTTAGTTCAATCCATAATGCCGTCCTAGTTAAGGGTTAGACAAGAGATATGAAACCAAATTGAAATCTATTATATAAAAATGTTGAGAATTGAGAATTGGCAATGAAAGAATACATGCTTAATTGATTACAGTAGAATTGAGCAAAGTAGGCACTTGTCATCAAAATTTTGTCCAATAAATTTGTCATCAGTTTGTAACTTCTCTGGGATAGCAATCTATAAGATGAAGTATATCTTTGGTATTGCTTGAGGAAATCAATCTAGGTTGTAATAAGGAATAAAGAGAATTCTTGTTATAACCCCAACTGTGGACCGTGAACGATGCTAAAAAAGTAGTAAACTTAAGGTTTACTGGACCCTTAGCAAGCCTAAATTATCGTAGAATCCCTATATCCATAATAAAGATGAGATTTCAAAATGATCAAACTCATAATTATAACAATCAAATAATTATAACAATATGCAATCCTTAATGTGCTACAATGTTAAGATAGTTAATAAAAGGAAATATAACATACACAAGACTACTGCGGTTCTAGAGCCAAAGGTCACTAACAACTATACATCGAGTCACTGGAGAAGAAGATCGGTGAAGTACAATCTAAAAAGAAGATCCTTAAAAATGGTTAAGTGGAGTTAGATCTCGCTGAGTGAATTCATAATATGAATATGTTATACACTCCTAAGGATTTCAAATGATACATATATGTATATATTTATAATGTATTACATGTATAAATGTCATTTCATAACATAATGATTTTTTTCATAAGCATACATGCATTTCTTATATCAATATCATGTCACATAATCATCACAATCAAGATTACAAATAATAGTGGAGGATTGACAAAGGATCATAAGACATGCCCCTTACCTATAAAACATAGCCATCTAGGTTCTCTTGTTCTACATGGGTTATTTGGTCCAAATGTAGTGGACTGCCGTCTGAGAGGCACATTTAATCGAGTTGCCATAACCTCACTATGACATGATTGTTGTCTGAGAGTAAGCTTGACTAAATCATTACAATCACACCACCATATCATGTACCATATATTGGTTGGCATCCGAGAGCAAGTTCGACCGAATTGCCCCAACCATGTCGTATCTCGATCAGTGGATCAACTACTAACCCAAATCCATAACCAACCAACTAATTCACTGTTCGCATAGCCTAGTGACGCCCACCAGGTAACTCATACCACAATAATCCTCTACATCATCACATATGAAGACAAACATAACATGCACAGCAAAAATATATATACATGTGTCAATCCATATCTATAAGTATCATGTGTTCATATGATAATGACAGTGATTTCCATGATGAATATGAGAATGAATTCTAATACATGTTAATAACCTTAAATATTAACTCACAGGTATAATGCACTCCTTTATACCGAACCTAATATCTCGACATCGAGAGTTTTGCTTTTGATTGATCTTAAGAAAGAAAAATAGGAATGATCATTAACATTTAAAACCTAAAACAATTTTAGATGCCTCTAGAATAAGACTATGACTCAACACTAAGGAGCTTGTTCTTTATTTAAAAACAATTATGTCAAGTTTTTAAGAGGAGACTACTAAAAATTTGGCAGAGTTTTCCCTTTAAAACGAACATTCCCCTTCCGAAAGAAGTGTTATTCTTGCAGTAAATACACTTTTATATCCACCAATAACCACAACTTAATTTGGGCCTCCAAACTTCATGTATATGTGCAATTGAGTTCACATTTACATTGCAAAATCTATAATAATCCAATTCATAATTTGAGAATACTATTTTCTAACCCATACACTATCATTTTTATTCAATTAATCCAAATAGTCTCTATTCTAATCAACAACAACTCAGTTTAATCAATTTCATGCATTTCTATAAGAGCATAACATTTTCTAAATTTTTATCTCACAAAATATGAAGAATTTCAATATAATACTTTTATGGGAATTGATTAACATAACATTTTAGAAAATTTAAAATTATTTTCAGTCATTTCTAAGTTAGTTAGAAAATCAACATTGTCACCGAAGCGTAGGGTACATGTGCCGATGCCGGTGTCAGTGTCGATGCCAGATAGGCAGTGATTTTTTCCACCCACCCAAAAATGATTAGCTCACCTCAAGAATCCAATGGCCCTGGTCTTGTGTGAAAACTCCTCCCAATTTGTGAGAATCGAAGGATTAAAACTCATAAGGTAACTCATTTCCATTCACCAATAAAATGGGTCTATTGGTGTCAGGTTTCCCTCCTCTCCTACATTTTTGGGACCGTTCAACATGATGGTAGTGTTAGTTTCACCCAAAAATGACTAAAAATAGGAGATCGGTGACTTACTTGAATGAACCAAAATTTCTAGTTATGATTTCTCTAAATGTAGGTCCTTTTTGAAGAAATAATTTTAGGGATTAGTAGACCATCCCAAAAGCTTTCCGTAGAGTATCCTAAGATCTTTTCGAAGAGTCTTAGATCATCAGAAATGGTGGTCAGATGATGAAGGTATGAGTGTCAAAAGATGAGAGTGAATAGTAACCTATAGGGAAAGAATTTAAGAGAGAAATGAACTTAAGCTTTCTTAAACTTATATTATACTTTTATAGGCTTTTCTTTTTATTAGTCCATTATGAATAATTTAACAAAAATCTAGTTCATTACACTCTCCCCCCTTATAAAAAAATTTGTCCTCAAATTAGGAAAAATTTTAAATCTTACCTCGTTGTTCAAATAGATGCAAGTATTAACTCTATATATCTAGCTCCATCTCCCACATATAGTCATCCATCATATATTAATCGATAACACTTTCACCATTGGTATCTCTCTTGATCTTAGCTAACGAATCTGATAATCTACTATGGTAACAGGTTGTTCTTCATATATCAAATTGCCATCAATCTCCACGTTATTTGGCCTAAGGATATGAGAAGGATCCAAAATATACTTTCTCAACATCGATGTATGAAATACGGGATGAAATCTAGATAGGTTAGGTAGTGATGTCAACCTATATGCCACTTTACCCACTTTAGATTTAATCTCAAATGGACCAATATACCTTGGAGCTAGTTTACCTTATTTACAAAATCTCATAACTCCTTTCGTTGGTGATATTTTCAAAAATACCATGTCATATGCTGAGAATCTCACATCTTTCCTCTTTAGATTTGCGTAACTCTTTTGACCACTAAAACTTGTTTTCATTCTTTGCTAAATAATATGGATCCTTTTGGAAGTGACTTGTAGTAACTTAGGTCCTGTCAATTGTTGTTCACCAATTTCCTAATAGAGGTGATCTACATTTTCTTTTGTGCAAAGCATCATAAGGAGCCATTTTAATTCTAACATGGTAATTATTGTTATAAATAAATTCAATTAGTGGCAAATGCAAATCCCAATGACCACCAAAATCAATAACACACATCCAAAGCATATCCTCTAAAGTCTGAATAATTCTCTCATACTAGCCATATGTCTGAGAATGAAAAGTAGTGATGAAGTACAATCTTGTACCTAAAGCTTTATGTAACTCTCGCTAGAAAACTGATGTAAAGTTAGAATCTCTATTAGTTGAATCAATCTTCATGATAGGTAAGAATTATACAGACTTTATTTGTTTATACATAATTACCTATATAGCATTATATCTAGTATTAGTACGGGGCAATCCAGTTATAAAATTCATAGTAATCATTTCCCGTTTCCACTCAAGAATGGAAAGTTGTTGTAATAATCCAAAAGGTGAAGCTTTACTTGTTGACATATTAGACATCTAAACACAAATTCCATAATATCCTTTTTCGTTCCACTCTACCAATACGAGCCTTTGAGATCAAGATACATATTGGTAGAGCCTGGATGAATGCTATGAGTTGCAAATTATACCATCTCTATAATTTCCTTTCTTAGGTCATCAGCAACTGGTACACATACTCTAGTACCCATCCTCAGAATACCATCACCATCCACAATAAAATCTTTAGCTCAATCCTCTTGAATCTCTTCAACTATCTTATATAACTTAGGGTCTTTGGATTGAACAACCTTGACTCTCTCTAAAAAAATTGATCTAACCTTGAATTGTGATTAAAAAAACATCTTGATCTTGATATCTTTCATTGCAATACTGGGCCAACTAACTCATGCAACTCTTTAATTATGGTTCTGCTTACATATTTGATAAGAGAAAGACTAATAGATGGTTTTTTGCTTAAAGCATCAGCTATTTCATTAGCTTTACCTATGTGATATAAAATGGAACAATCATAATCTTTTAAAAGCTTCATCTTTCTTCATTTCCTCAAGTTTAGATCCTTTTTCTAAAAATGTATTTCAAAATTTTATGATCATTATAGATCTCACAAGTTGTACCATACAGATAATGTCCCTAAATCTTAAGTACAAATGCCACAGTTGCCATTTCTAAGTTATGAGTAGGATAGTTTTGCTTATGTTTCTTTAGTTTTTAGGTAGCATAAGCCACTACTCATCCATGCTGCATAAGCACACAACCCAAACCAACCTAGAAGCATCACAATACACTGTAAGTCCATCTAACCCATAAGGTAAGGTCACAATTGGAGCTAATGTTAACCTATCCTTAAGTTACTGGAAACTATCCTCACACGCCTCTAGCCAAACAAATTTAGCATTGTTTTGAGTTAACTTATTCAAAAGTGTAGCTATTCGAGAGAAATTTTCGACAAACATATGATAATAGCTTGTTAAGACTAAGAAACTTCGAACCTTAGTAAGAATAGTAGGTCTTGGCCATTTTGTGATAGCTTTAATCATCTTAGGATCCATTTGGATGCCATCTTTAGATACCACACGTCCAAAGAAGACAACATTATCCAACCAAAATTCGCACTTTGAATTGATGGTCCCTTAAAGTTTGCAAAATTATTCTCAGATGTACCACATGTTCTTCTTCACTTTTAGAATATACCAAGATTTCATCAATGAATACAATGACAATCCTATCCAGAAAAGGTCTAAACATCCTATTCATAAAATCCACAAAGGTCGCGGAAGCATTAATTAACCCAAAGACATCACCAAAAATTCATAATGACTATATCTAGTACGAAAAACAATTTTTGGAACATCTTCTCCTCCAATCCTCAGTTGAAAATAACCAGACCTCAAATCAATCTTAGAGAAACGTCTGGCCCTTTAAAGTTGGTCAAACAAATCATCAATTCTTGGAAGTGGATACTTCTTCATCACTTTATTCAATTCTTTATAATCAATATCGAGTCGGAGGCTACCATCCTTCTTCTTTACAAATAATATTCATGGGGTACATATGCCCTAGATCCGTGGTCGGACAATAAAGGTATGAGTGTCAAAAATTGGGAGTGAATAGTAACCTATAGAGGAAAGAGTTTAAGAGAGAAATGAACTTAAACTTTATTAAGCTCAACTTATACTTTTATAAGCTTTTCTCCTTATTGGTTCATTATGTAACACCCCACTATCATAGAGCATATACTCGAACATCCAGAGGATATTCGAGAACATATCATATGAGAATGACATGTTAGAGCAATTACATTCACTTTATATGGCATCATAAAGAACATAAGTATTTAAAAAGTTAACATATCTCATTTCATTAATAAAACATGTTTTAAATTATCATTTCATTTCAAACCATCCATATAGTTACAATTCAAAAACCATCTGAGTTCACACTATTTCAAAATCTTTTACATATGATCAAAAACTATAAAGAAATACTCTATCTAAATTTCTCAGATGACAACTGACCAGACCTTTGAGCCATTTCTTGATCCTAAAAATGAACAACACTAGGCTTTAACTAGATTTTTTTAGAAGCTAAGTCTCCTCTCAGTACCTGCAATATTATACATGATCACACTTTCCTTCGGAACTAAGTCTGGCATTTAATAGCCAAGTCATGTATCACATATTTCATCCAATTCACGTACAAGAAACGCTTCAATGTTTCATTCCTATATCTCATTCGTCGGACCTTCTGTCTGGAAACCAACACAATCAATCACATTCATAACATCATCCAATAGTCAATTAATACAAAATTGAAACAAAACAAACAATAAAGTGGGACCATCTCGGTCTACTCACAATACGCTCCAAATTAGCACTAGCTTTAATGATTTGGAAACGTTTGAATGCAAAATGTTTATCCTACACATCAAAATTATGCAATACACACGATGCACACACCTTAATAATTGCACATTTATAAGTATTCCTTCATGCCCAAATGTATATACGGAATGTGTACAATGCATGTTCATGATAATCCCAGGTATTTATCCATCAATTTCATCACAAAGTCATTCTCATATCAAAACTCATCTAAGTATAATTTATACTAAGGTTTATGCCTCACTAAAACCATTGAAATCTCTATTCCTTTCTTATTGACTCACTTCAAATTTTTCCAAGTCACACTTTTGGGTCTACTATTCACATTCAATTAGAAAATGAAACTAATGTAATTTAGTCATACTTTCTTCTAGAAATGTGTTCTTGTATGTTTCTATTGACACCAAAATCACTCAATTTGGTTCAGTATTGTAAAAGTTATACTCTAAATATTTTTGGACTGTTTTTATTCAGAGACAGCACCTTATACTCAACTTTCACCTAGAAATTGAAAATCTTAGAGTCTAATTCAACACTTTATTTATTAGATGATTTGTATGCATATGTCTCTAGTTTACTCCAAATCAAGAATCAATCACTTTGGATAACTATAGAAAAAGATATTCCAAAAATACTGAGACATGTTCAGTGCAGAGAAAAGTTCACCACGGCGAATTCCTCTAGAGAGAAATTCTCGCTACATTTTCACAAGTTCGCCACAGTGAACATTATCTGAAAGAAATCCTGCAAGTCTTTAAGTTTTCCAGGGAGAATTTTCAAAATTTTGCCACGACAAAGTTCCACAAACTCACCCAAGTTTTCCAACTTCAAGTTCAAATTTTTCCCAATCACAACTTATACTAATATCACCTTTTCTACTTCATTTACTCCTTATTCTCAACTCTATTTCAACTCAATATCATTCACAAAAAATTCATAATATATATTTGAACATTAACCAAAAACAGAACATATATGTTTACCCATTCAGAAACAATTTTCTGCACTCATCATTCTAGCTTCAATTCATCATTCAAGATTCATTTAGCCATACCCATGATATTTAAAGCATAATTTACTTGATTAACTCCAAAGTTCCTTCAAATCATAACAAAACCCTAGCTCCTCCAACATACACGATCATTAACAATCATGGAGGAATAGGTTGGATCTTTTAGCAATAAGAAGAAGGAGACAATGAATCTTGAAGAAGCAAGGTGAAAAAGTTGAACAAACATCAATATGAGAGGGTAAGGGTGGGATGTTGTTGGGCCCGGGACCCGGATCCCCGATTCCGAGGCGGCCCCTCGGACTGTGCCCACTTCGGGCTACCCGAACCGTCGGACCCAATCCCAACATCTACACAAAAATCGATTCGCACATGAAATTTATACATAAAAGCATACACACGAATTAAACACCCCAAAGCCCGGGGCTACATGCCATAATGATTGCAAATGAAATTCAGCAAGTAACTCAGTCATACATAATACAAATAATCTCGAAATCCAAAATACATGAGTATGCTCC
>JANITW010000008.1:39313054-39326473 GCA_027564335.1 Erythroxylum williamsii
ATTTTAAAATTATCATTTATTTCAAGTGATTTACAAGAGTGACAAATTTTTTATGAGACAAGAATATACTAAAGATCATTTTTAATTATAAAACTTGGAAAAGAATATGAAAAAATTAATAATGTTGAGAACTAACTACCATACTCACGAAAAAATTGCTTTAATTCCCTTTAGCTCATAAATTCTCAATCAATAACATTATTTTTTATTTTGAAGTGAATTATAATTATTTCTTTGTATAAACTAGTAAAATGATCTATTCTCATATTATTTTGATATTAATACTTGATAGTTTTATGTAAAATTAAAACCTTATTTTCTTTATGATTTAGTATATTTTAAAATTTAAATTATTATTTAAACTTGAATTTTTACACAATTTTATAATATTAGTTAAAATTATAAATTATATCAATTAAATAAAACAAAATTTTAATTTATTATAAATATAATTATTTGATTACTTTGTTATTAATATTTTCCAAATAAAACATTATACAATCAACTCCTATACCAGTTAACACTCTATTGATGATAAGGTTGTAGCTTCAAATAAACATAATCTCCCACAACAAAGACACATTATGTGCGACAACAATCAGCTATCTATTTCGTTCTATTCTGAGCACGATGCAAATGAAACTGTAAAATATTCATCATTATTTCCTTGTCCATCAGAACTTGACCAACAGTTAAAACAGAAGAATCATTAGCAAGATATGAAATGTAAATAGGAGGCTGAAATCCTTATATTGCCTCAAAAAGGCACTGAAAATATTCTTCTCCACGTTGGGTTGTTGTAAACCATAACGATCAATGTAAACCATCTCTAATGAAAGTCCACACGAAGATAGAAGGATAAAACCTCACTAGGAGATGGCTAGAATTCTTTCTTTATGCCAATAACTCTTGTGAGGGTTAGAGAGAAAAAGAGTGTGTGTATGAGAAAAAACCTTTCTTTCACTTGTGTCTTACATAAGATGCACGAAAACGATATCGATTTTCTACACCATTTGGCCTTCCATAACCCCATCACTAATGGAGAGTTATGGGAAGCTAATGGTCATGAATAACATGCATTAATGAAAGTTTGGGAAGTTAATGGTGTTGGGACTCGATTTCGTAACTGGACCCTAACCGGAAAAACAAAAAAACGGAGGAGTAGACAGCGAAACAAAAGAACAAATTGAACAAAGGAAATCAAATCAAAATCAAAAGCGAAACTATATCGGAAAGCGGAACCAAATCGGAAAGCGAAATAATCGAAAAAGAATCGAATCTAAGCACATGAAGGATTCAAACGAACTCAAATACAAATTCTGACATCCGATAACATACACTTTTAGAACAACGTCGCTTTGGAAACCATATGACTCACTCAATCTAAACCAATCAAATCCGGTATAATTTTTTTTCTTTCATTTTCATTTTCATTCTTTATTCCATTTCACACAAAGCAATCTAATTTTCCCATTTGAGAAATTCATCCTCAATTCAAACTCAAGTCTTATAATTCTTCATAATCATGCAATATCTCAATCTCATCTTTAACAAATATTATTCTTATTCTTATTCTTATTTTTTCTTCGCCATAAAAACAATCACACAAATCTATATCCGCAATTCACACACAATAAGCACTTCAATAATTCACAATCAATAACTAGAATTATCGGACCTCCTGTCCGGAATCGAAACATAATCAAACGCATTCAACCATTTTCATCCATATCCAAAACACATTCATATCTCAACTCAATTTATATGCAAAATCATAATTCACTAAGCTATTCCATATACAAGTCCATAATTCAATTTCATACTCCAATAGAAAACAAAAGTGGCATTTTCAAGCCACTGTACAACATAATATCAAAATTTCAAATACAAAGGTACTAAAATCCCACAATATTCAACATAAGCCTGAGCTCTTATTTTTACAACAATCCAACTAAAAACAAACACATAAACATAACGAACGAATGTCATAACTTTCTTTCATCCGGTCTCCTTCTTGATACCTGGAGATGGGGATGAAAGGGGGTGAGCTAGACAGCTCGTGGATAACATGTTTATAAATCGAAAAAAAAGCAAAAAAATCATCTTTTCAAAACTTTTTCCATTTTATAAAATTTTCACAGATGAAATTAATCAAAAACTTATTTCTCACAATTCTCAACTTTTCAAACTTCATAAAACATTTCAAATCTCAATTTCTTTCAAATTTCATGAACAATTTTCAAAACATGCAATGCATCACACTTAGAAGCAAAACAAAAACACATAAACATATCAGAACGGTTTGGGTCGGTCCAAAACAGAACGTACTACACATTCATACATAACGGTTCTGTGCAACCGTGAACAGAACGTACTACACCTTCCCGCATAACAGTCCGGTGTAGCTGTAAACTTATGGGAGTCCTTACGGAGCTTCAATGCCACTAGTGGGCAGGCTAGAAAAGCCTATAGAAAGAAGACAAGTGCACTTGACTCAACTTATGGGACCTAGCCAAACCTACATAACACATATCACACTTGAAAATCGGATTGCCCGAAGGCACATTTCGAAAATCCCGTTTTCATATCATGCAAATTTTTCATTCACAATTCCAACCAAAATTCGCACAACAATTTTCATAAACATTCAAACACAATGTCATATAATAAACAAAACGCATTCACAATTTATCAATCAATTTCATATTCAATTTCTCAATCATTCACAAACAAGGAATGCAATAATTTTGCAATTTATCAAAATCATTCATGCACAATGAATTTGAAAATCGTATCAATTTTGATCAAAAATCATTCAAAACAATTTTAGCAATTTATCCAATCATTCGAAAACAAACCATTATCAATTTCTTAAATGATTACAAAATTAATGAATTTAATCATTCGAAAATAATAATTTTCAAACCCTTTCTTGATTTTTCAAGAACACATACATAGCTTATAATTCAAAATATAAACATGGTACCCACCTTAATTCCATGCTTAAAACTTGTCCAAAACTTCAATTTCTCCAAAGCCTCACTTCAATTTTCCTAATTCATGACAAAATTCCTAATTAATAACCACCCAAAATTGGGCAATGTAAACCATGAAATCAACAAATTGAGCTTAGTAAACTTAAACCCATACAATATCCAAGCTATCTAAACCAAAATTCTTTCACAATTTAACAAAGCAAAATCTTCCTCTTACCTTAAACCTTCACTAATTTTGGAATTTCTTAGCTCCCTAGGAAGCTATCATGCTCTTCCACCTTTTTTCTCTTGAATCATCTTAAAATTCTCCTTGAAACCTAAGAAAATCGAAACCCTAGACTTTCCTTTCTTCTTTCTCCTTTCTCCTTTCTCTTCTCCACCGAAAGCTCTCCCTCTTCTCTCTTCTTTATTCTTTCTTCTCTTTCTAACTTAAACAAATTCGTGCTTCTCCTCTTCTTAAACGACAGCCCACTCTTCTTGCATTTAATGAATACAAAATGACCATTATGCCCTTACATATATGCCTTATAACTTAAAATCTTAAGTGTTCTTCCAAGTTTGCCCCTAAAATTCATTTTAAACACTTTAATTCAATTTCCATCCGAAAATTGACATTCTTAGAGACTAAATTGAAACTCAAGTTTTTCAGAACATTTGTAGCCCTATTTCTCTAGTTTAATCCCTCAAGAATGACCTCATTCGGATGACTAGAGCAAAAGTTATGGCCAAAATACTTTCAGCTCTTACTAATCCAAGATTGAACACTAAACCCGACTTCAATTCAGAAATTGAAAGTCTTAGGAGCTAAATTGAAATTCAATTCCTTCATATGAATTCTAACCCCGTATCTCTAGTTTATTTTGCAATAAGAATCAATTAAATCAGATCTCCCCAGATCGAGAATTTACCAAAATACTGAACCATATTCAGAAAATTTTCCAACTCACTTTGATTAAATCAATCATCCTCAATTTAATCTAAAAAATCTACAATTTTCCATGGATAGATAGAGGGATGTCTTAGGAATCCAACTCTTCAAAAATCAAGTCAATCCGATGTCATACGGAAAAATATAAGCAAAAGAGTGAGAGAGGGTCAGATTAGGTCTGGCAAAACAAAAGGGTCGGATCGGTCGACCAAAACAGAAGGTCGATCGGTCGGCCAAAATAGAAGATCGATTGGTCAGCCAAAATAAAGGGTTGATCGGTCGGCCAAAACAGAAGGTCGATCGATTGGCCAAAACAAAGGGTCGGTCAGTCGGCTAAAACATAAGGTCGATCGGTCTACCAAAACAAAGGGTCGGTCGGTCAACCAAAATAGAAGGTCGATCGGTCGGCCAAAACCAAGGGTTGATTGGTTGGCCAAAACCAAAGGTCGGTCGGTCGGCCAAAACAAAGGGTCGATTGGTTGGCCAAAACAAAAGGTCGGTCGGTTGGCCAAAACAAAGGATCGATCAGTCGGCCAAAACGGAGGGTTGGTCCAAAACACATACCTAAATTTCAAGAATTCATAACTTTTTACATAGAAGTCCAAAATTCACAAACTTGATATCAAACGAAAGCTAAAAGGAAGATCTAAAACTTCCATGAAGAAATAGAAAACCAGTTCCATCTCTAAAGGGGTCAAAATCTTACTCAAAGTTTCTGTCTAATTTAAGTCTCCCTAAACAGTATCACAACTTCTAAAATTTCTAGCTTTCAGCTCCAAGGTCAAAAAATGCCATACTTTATATCAATGAAAAGATCAAAATCCAACCTACAACTTTCATGAAGGACATAAAAATCAATTTGGTTTCTAAGGTAGTCAAAAAGCCACTCAAAGTTTCTATCCACTAATACTCTTCCCAAATAGTAACAACAACTTGTAAAAATCATAACTTCCTATTTCATAGACCAAAATTTCCATACTTTACATCAATGTAAAGATCAAAACACAAGCTAAAACTTTCATAAAGCACTTAAAGGAAATTTCAACCTCTAACTAGTCAATTTTTCAATCAAATTTTCTACCATAATTTGTCAACCTAAAACAACATCCAGTAGGAATCAAGGCAATAGCATACCCCATCAGCTCATCAAACTTGATCTTATACTCTGCCACTAATAAACCGCCCTGCTTCAGATCCATGGGCATGTAGTTCTCCCTGAAGACCTTCAGAAAGTCTTCCCACTTCAGATTATAAAGCCTGGTGGTATTGCCTAAAATAGTATTCCACCATTGATAAGTTGGGCCTTACAATAAAGAAACTGCGTAGTCAAACTTCTCGTCTGACTCATAGTCCATCTGATTGAAGACTGTCTTTGCTCTCTCAAGCCATCCTTTAGCCTCATAGGGTCTATACTTCTGTAGAAATCCACAGTCCCCTGCTTTCACAGTTTTTTATAACTCCTTTCCCTTCTCTCGAAAATTTTAGGAGATATTCCCTCAGGTCGAGGTATAGAAGACTCTCTACTGACTCCTACTAATTCTAGGTTAGCTAACTGACTCATTTGATCATCTATGGCAGATGACCTATAATAGACAATGATTTCGACTACTATCTGCATTTCGCATTATATTTTATGCCTAATATTCCTATATATCCTTATGGATGCCAACCATGCTCTGATACTAAGAAATGTAGCACCCCACTCTTGTAAGACACGTACTCGATATCTTAACTGATATTCGAATATGTAACCCACAAGGGTGGCATGCCAAAGCACTCATATTCTCTTATTAGGAATCATAAAGAAAGACACAATAATTAAAAATCCAAAATTCCTCATTTCATTTCATAAAAATTGAATATACATTATAGCTTTACAAAATCATCCAAATATGTACATTATCTAGACTAATTACAGAACACGCTACATAACATGAGGAAATATACAAAAAATTCTAACTAGATCCTTCAATCTCAGCTGACCAACCTTTGAGCCATTTCTTCTATCCAAAAGCACAAAAACTATGTTTTTTCTAAAGTCTCTCTATCACTAGTGTCCTCGCTCAGTCCTGAAATGTCAACGTTGTAATTTTGGTGAGTTTTAGAAACTCAATGAGATAACCATCCACGATGGTTCACTCAATTCAAACAACACATCAACATATAAAACCACATAATTCACATCATTTTATTTATCAGCATGTAGCATTACATAGCACTTTGTTCACAATTTTCACGTTCTCATCCAAATACAATTCAACATTTCATTTCAATCACTCAAACATACATATTAAATGTATATGCAATGCTCATAAGACTCATTTCTGATTATTACATTGTTGTGACTGAGTGCCTATAATTGTCCCATATTTATTGTGGATATCGGACTCATTGTTAACTGTCCCTTATCCACTAGGGATACAGGGCTCATTGTTTATAGCGAGCCTTTGGCTTTTAATCACATTCTGAGCTTTAAGCTCATTTTCGGTGGCTCCTTAGGTTACAATTGCTATTATATGTTCATGCATTCATGTAATAAAATGCATCACATTCACATTCATATTTATCTTCAAACTTTGGTCTGGCATTCAACATATACGTTGAGCATCATTTATTTCGATAAATTCACATACAAGGAACACTTCCAATATGTCATTCATGCATCAAAAGCCTTAGATATTCAATGTTCAGAATCAACACAATCAAATTCACATTAATAATGCAATACAGAATTTAAAACAAACAATTATTTAAGTGAGACCATCTAGGTTACTCACACTTTGATCCAGAAAGCTATTACCTCGAAGTCCCAGCAATGTCTAGATATTTTCACTCAATATGCCCTTCTAAATCATGTAATACATACACATTTATACACATCATAACGTTGAATAATCATAAGTATTCCTTTATGCAAAAAAGTATAGATGGAATATGTACAATGCATGCTCAATGAAAATCTCGAGTACATTTTTTTAATAAGTGTCTCATAACCAATTAACATGATATTTGAATCATTCCTTAAACCTAATACATTTTCCTTACATTGATATCAACTAGGCTTATTCAAGATCACTAAAACTCATCATTCATGAAATCCTATCCTTTTTCCAAAACAAATCTCATTCATAATTATCAAACAATTCATATTCAATATTCATCATTTCAAGTTGATAACTTCTTCATGTATACCTCAATTTTAGTTCAATATCATCCACACACAAACCAAAATCCATTGCTTGATCATAAACACCAAAATAGAACATATTCTTATACACTTTAATCATAAATTTTCTACACATGCTCTACTTCATTTTTTACCTTCATTTCATTCCTAAATATCACCTTAATTCATCTCATTTCAAGACATCATAAAACTACTGCACTACACCAAGTACTTAACTTCAAGTCTAATTTTGAAATTCTTAAAGATAGAATTTAAATTTGATGTCTTCATGTTAAATGTAGCCATATGTATCTAATTTAATTCAAATAAAAAATCATCCCATTTAGATATTTACAGGTCAAGTTATGGCTAAAAGATGGAAGTATATCTAGTGGAAACACTATAGCTAAAATATTCCACCTACTCTCTTCCAATTTTTCCAGATTTTTTTTACTTCCTACTTTTGACACCTAACACATGTTGTACATAGATCATCTTTTCTACTTCATTTCCTCTTCATTCTCACCTCAATTTACAACTCAAAACATTCACAAAACATGTCATAAAAGACTATTAATCATAACCAGAAAATAGACATCAACCATGTCCATTCATTCATCAATGCCTCAACACACATTCAACTCCATTGTCACCTTCACTTTAACTGTAAACTATCATCCTAGTTCTCCTAAAAAAACATCTCCATAACAATTTATGATTCATTAATCATCATACATATACAAAATCAAGACATCTATGTACAAACATTTCATCACTCACAACACACACACATAAAAACTTCATGATCAAGTCATCAATCTCAAATTACTCATCATATTAGTTTCATTTAGCGCTACCCATGATAATTAAAGCATAACTTACTTGATTTAGCTTCAAAATATCACTTAACCTAGCTAGTGATAAATATGAAGAAGATAGTAAAAATGATAGTAGCAAATGGAGGTGAGAGTGATCTTCAACGTTGATGAGGTGAGAGTGAGTGAAGAAAACAAAAATGAGGGAGAAAAAGAAGAAAGCATAAGGCAATCATGAGAGACAAACAAAGATGGTCTTTCAAATTAAAAGAAAGTGTACTTTAAGCTTGGTAAGTGACACTTGTCACTTGCCACATGTCCAATTTCTATAGGTTTAAATTAGCTCTCTTATTTGACTAGTCCAATCAATTCCAATTCCAATTGTCTCCAAATTTTCCTTGAAACTTGTTAATAAATCCTAAAGTCATTCATCAAAATTTTCACTGTCATTTGATAGTTAATTCTACAACCATTTAACAATTGTCTTGTCATTTGGCATTTTCTAGTCCAAAATACCCAAATTTTCAGAAATTTCTCAAATTTTACAAAAAATTCTCCAAATCAATTTACAACACTTAAAAACTACAATTCTCAATATAATCACATTTATAAATCAATTATACCCAGAAAATATCAATGAATGCATGTACAATCATTTTAATGTGTAAAAATCAATATTCACGCTTGTGTGTATGCTATATTATGCATGAGCATGAAATATACTTTCTAACTTCTCAGTAATCTCTCGTGTACACTATTATAAGGTTCTAACCCTTAACATGGGATAATGGAATGTTATAGAGCTCCACAAGTAATTAGCTTAGAATAGATTGTTGTTTATCTAAAATTATATACCAAAAAATTGAAAAAAGATAATTATGGGGTCATTTTCATAATATTTGATATTTTCTTAAAGGAAAGTGTACATTCATTATCTATATTTCTGTCTGCCATATTTAATGGTCCACCTCTCTTTTAACATTTCTAGTTATTGTGGATATGACAATTGCTTTGTTGGAGAATAAATTTGAACAATTAACAATATATGAAAGTATTGTGAATCATTATTTGATTCAAAAAAGTTGAGGTCGTTGGATGATAATAAACTAAGAAAATTTTTGTCATAATAATATGTCGGATATGAATTTAGATGATATTTTTAATTAAAAGTGTTACAAACGACTTTGTAAAATAAATTAATGTCATCTGTTGAAATTCTTGAATTTATTAAAGTTGTAGATTGTTATCCAAATGTTTCAATTATTTATCAAGTTTTATTAACTGTACCTGTGACTGTAGCAGCAGTTGAGAGAAATTTTTCAAAGTTAAAATTATTGAAAATCTACTTGAGTTTATCAATGCCATAAGAAAAGTTGAATAATTTAGCTATTTTATTTATCAAGAAGGATATATTGAACAATATTAATCTTCATACAATTAATAATGATTTTACATACAAAAATGTGCGAAGAAATTATTTTTCATAATCATCTGTGTACTTGTTATTGCAATTCTCTTGATGTTTTGTAATATAATATTATTATTCGGTTACTGCTACTATTTTTAGTGTTTTTATTACTACTGACATTGCTAAGATTTTGTTAGTTGTTATTATAATCATTTAGTATTTTATTATGTATGTAAGCTTAAGACTTTAGTTACTTGTGTATGAATATTAAATTTTAATAATAAAAATGCAATTTGAAAAATTAAATATTTGTATATTGCTAATTCATTAAGTTTTTTTTTAAACTTTGTATCGGGCTTATAAAATGTTACCAACGCCCTGGTGTTCGGTTATGACTTTGTTCAACACGTTCCCTTGTACTTAATTGCTCCGTTTTAATTAACTGGAGTTCGTAAAGTTCCATGTTCATGCAGTTTTGTTATATATATATATATATATATATATATATATATATATATCGATCATGATCTCCTTCTTCTACTCGATTTAGGATTTGAATCTCCCACCTCTGGATATCCAAACAACAAGAGAAGAGAATAAACAATAAAGGAACTGCATATTACATTTGAAGTTGTTATTTCACTCATCAAATTATACAAGTATTGCCATGTGTAGTTTCTTTCTAAAATGCAATTACATTTAAAAGAAGTAACTAATCACTTAATTAATTAATGTAGCAAAGTCACACTGGGAGCTGTATCACTAGCTGTTCCATGGGCATTGAAGGAGTTGGAGGTGAGGTCCTGGCCTGCAACTGAAGAAGAAATCTTGATGTTGGTGAGTACGAGATTGGTACAGCCTATGGATTGGCTGCACATGAGCTCTATTGGAATAGGTGATGGACTTGTCCCATGAAATGAAGCAAAAGTAATGTCGCTTATGGCAACTGCCTCCGTCTTCATTCACAATCACAAAAAAATGAATATTATAAGTTAAATAAGTCTTGGGAAAATAAAATTATAAAAGGTTACGCACCTTGTTAGGACAGTTTCCCTCAGGACAATAAAATTGGTCAATAACAATGGGAGTGGAAGAGTTAACAAGTGTAATGTACTCATACGAGATCTTTCTCACTGAGCCTTTTCCTCCCTGAGAAGGAAAAATAAGGATAAGAACAGATTAGCATATGTGAAAACGGAACAAGTAGTGAGAGGTCCTACCTGCCATGTTTTGATCCGAGCACCACTTGTAACAGCAGTAAAAGTTGAATGAGTTATGTACACTTCTTCAACTTCACCTGTCTCTCCATCGTGCCCAATGCTTCCAATACTGGATATGTTTACGTATAAAAATACCTTTTGTTATTGTGATTAACATTCTTTTATAAGAAATCAACTGCATTTTTTCACTTAAATCCATAAACACTACTGAAGCCTTAACAAATAGATACGTATTTTTGGTAGTTGGAAGATGACAGACCTGATGCCATGGCCTGGACCGCATGTAATCCCGGAAATATTGATAGCGGAAGAGCCAGGAAGAATTGAAATACAGTCATCACCTGAACTAACAGATTTTAAACTAAAATTGCTCTGATCATGTTAATGTATTTAGGATAGAGGTACATACGAAAGAAAAGAAAGTATTTGCAGTATTTGGATAAACCTGTCGCAATTTGAGAATCGAGAATTGTAATGTTTTTGGAGGAACCGATGTTTATGCCATCAGTGTTGGGGCTGTCTCTTGGGGCAGATATGCGAAGGTTCGAGATTACTGAGTTTTCACATCCATATATTTTGATGAAGTGAAATGGGGCGTTCATTAGGTTCAAATGGCTTAATTGGAGGCCATTGCATTCGGAGAAGATTATTGCCTATATATATTCATCACCAACTACATAATTAGTGCAAATACCCTTTCTAATATTTACTTAATCTATTTTGTATATGATTAGAGAAATGTTAGATTTAATATGATTAAGATATATATTTTTATTCATCGTTTTATTTCATTTACTCTATGTACTGTGAAAGACCAAAATGGAAAAGGAAGATTTCGATTTTAGATTTTCTGTCTAATTTTATAGTGTCTTGTTGTATCCAATAATTTATTTATGTGAGTCCTGTGTAAGTCCTGTATAAATAAACGCGGGTTTCACATAAATAAATAACTAAAATTTATGAGACAGAATAAGACATCATAAAAATAGACAGAGAATTTCACCCCAAACAAGTCATTATAGATATATGTGTACGGGATCCATAAGCGATACGTTAAAAAGTAAAGGAGAAGCTAGAACTTACCATTGGCCGCGGAGGGCAGTCTCCCTGTATATATTTACAGTGTCAAATCATCATACAATAAGAAAAGCAAGAGAACATAAAATAACAAACAGGATTTGGTCGGATAATATGTGAATACGATTCAGTCACTTACTTTCTTACAAACCTCCCACCAAATATCACCTCGCCCATTTATTAGTCCTTTGCCATCCACAGTAAGTCCATTTATGCGACTGAACTGAATCCAAACGAGCTCCTGCAGCTGGGACGTGTTGTTTGGTGCAACGACGGATCCCTGTAGCTGAAATGAATAGATTTCCAAAAAAAAGCTAGTGACCCTTTACAGGATTGACATCTCGAACCAAATACGAGTATGTGAATAATTATGCATGGACACGAAACAAAGAAAAAGACCAGCTTCCTGAGTATAAATTAGGTGTTGTTTAGTCGATGATATGAACAATTTTATTCAGCGACTAAAAGGAGATTCACTAATTCAAAGGAAGAAGAAAAAGCCTGTGGTGTAAATTACCTTGAAGTTGATATACTGGGATTGACATGGGCCGTTAAAGTTGGCTGACTTGAGCAAAAATGTCTTTCCTTGAGGTATTATGAGAGTGTTACTATTAGTACGTTGGCAAACTGCTTTCCATGCAACTTCGAAAGCCTACAGGTTGAGATAGATAGACTGAGCACAACTTTCAATCTAAATGTTCCTATCCTAAAAATGAATGCTTCTTAAGAGCACATGATTTGTCACAAGTGGACGTGAGGTAATGTAAGCAATATCATCTGTATACTTGTGTATCATCGGTATTTCCGTCGCCAGTAGCTCCAAATTCCAGTACGTTCAGAGGCTTACAGTTTGAGCTTGGTAGTAATGTAGCCAAGCACAATACTATCAAAAAGCTGGAAAATCCACCCTGCATATCACACGAAAAACAAACCCGTCAGATATGATACTTTATGAATTGCATCCACTTGCTGCTTCATAATCACCACAGACAGATCTCATCACCATTTAGGCTAACACAGACAAGTGAAGCTTGTCAAATCTACTTCGTCGTCATAGCAATTTGTACATTATATATCTGATGCGTTCCACAATAATTTTTACTGATAAGGAAGAATTCATCAATCACAGCTTGCATTTCATCTGCAGCACTAACTTCAAATAGAAACCATTGATCTTCTACACTATCAGTAAATTATTAAGTTACCATACCGATCATGAATGAATCCCAATAATAGACATTTTGCATTATTGGTTTCCTTCCAACAGCACAATCCCTGTATCTGAAGCAAAAATAAATAAAAAAAATCCCACGTATTATACTCTCGGATTTGTTTATTGTTATAGAGATTGGTTGACTAGTTAAAAGATCTTGCATAAAGAACACGGGGAATTTATTGAGTCGTTTTGTCAAGTGAAGAGGCATACATTCATACGGCAGATTTGTTTCCAATAGTGGTAATTGCTAATTCTCTTTCTTAAACAACAATTTTCTGTATTTAACAATTATAAGAAATATTTAAATAGGTAAGTTTCTAATTTGATCTTACTAAGCACAAGTACTAGCATTAGAACTCGATCTTATCATTTATGCGCATATCCCATCAGGAGATTATAGATTTTACTTTGTAGTAAAATGACATTTCTTGTTGGGCGCAGCGGGTGTATTTTGTAAAAAGGAAAAATTAAATGAGCAAAATGGACACATAATTTTTAACGTGGTTCACCCTTAACTTTGGGCTACGTCCACAGACAAAACTCAGAATATTTCTTCCACTATTACAAATAATGGGTATACAGAGATAAAACCA
>JANITW010000008.1:39360707-39377837 GCA_027564335.1 Erythroxylum williamsii
GAGTTCCATCAAAGACAGTTGATGTTACTCCATATGAGATGTGGACTAACAAAAGACCCTATCTTACTCATTTGAAATTTTGGTGTTGTCTTGCTTATGTGAAGCGGATGCAGTCAGATAAACTTGATGCAAAATTTGACAAATCCAATCTCCACCATTCAGATTGAAGAACAATGAGAGAGAAATCTCTGGTTAAAATTTCAGGCCGATTCGACAAAATTACCATGCGATTGAAGGTTAGAAGAAGACTACGCAATGCTAAAAAAACGAAAATTCCTACCTAAGCCTCTCTTTTCTCTTTTTCCTCTCTTTGTCTCTTATGGTTGAACCTCTCCAATTTTTTCCTCCTATTTAGGACTAAAAACACCTTTTTATATTTTGACTTTGAGCTCCAGTTAGAAGAGACCCAAACCCAACAACAAAAAAAGGGAATGAAAGGGAATATATATATATTTGAGCATGAAGTTGGGAGAGAGGATGCCAGAACTATCTCTTGTTGCCCATCCAAAGGCCTGTTTTGCTTCCATTTCCTCTGACACTTCGGTCACTATTTTCACTTGTTCTTCGCTTCAACAAAAGAGGAACATCTCTCAAAAGTTTCAAGAATTTGCTATAGGATTGACTCTGATGCAGCGTCTGATGCTTTTGTCCTATATGGATAATGGTATAATGCATTCATATTTTATAAAGTAATCGTAATTGGTGTTGTAATACATTACCAAATGGTTCCTAATTTTCTTCTCATAGATGTTATCGTACATCAATTGAAATGAAAATTACCCAAAAAAAAACAAAATGAATTGCCTATCGACACTTGCAACATAGACCAGTAGCATCCTAAGATGTGCAAGGTTTCCTGATGATCTGTATTGTTCCTTAGAATTCGTTCTTTACTTACAGAACAGAAAAACGTTGCTGTATTGCTAATATACCTGTTCATTGATTCCAATAAAGAAATCAGAATGAGTAAAAAAAGAAGAAGAAAGTGATAGGCACGATTTCGTTTATAAAAATCGCTATGATTGAAACTTTATGAGTGTCCTCCTATAGTTCCAATTCATTTCAATATATTGTTCAGGAACCTTGAAAGAGTTAATCATTCATAGACCAAGATTGTCATTACTTCCCATAAAGAAAATTGCAAAATCTCCTGAGGAAGAGTACCCAATTAAGGCCTTCCATTGGGCTGCCAGGGACTCATCTGGTCATCCCTCTCCTTTCAAATTCTCTAGGAGGTAAATAAGTCATCCCTTTATGGTTTCAGCTCTCAATTGGTCCTGTTCAGGCTCTGGAAAGTTACATATCTGAAAAATACACGTGCAGGGAAACAGGTGAAGAAGATGATAGGTTTAAGGTGTTGTATTTGTGGTATGTCACTCTGAGCTTCACCTTATTGGGGCGTCTCAAAATACCTTCATGTTCCGGGGTAATACTTATACCTCTCTGCTCTTGGTCCAGATTTTATTTCTCAGTGAACCAATATAGTTTTGAAATACGCTACATTCTTCATTTTCCTGACGACATGCCTCTTCATGAAAGTGCTCCTCTTCTGTGTGCAGGGATTACCGTTCATTATAGTCCCTTGAAACACTCTGGACTCGCCGAACCAAGCAAGAACATAGGAGTGGTTGGTCTCAGAGGGCTAGGCCATATGGCTGTCAAATTCGCCAAGGCTTTTGGGGCCAAAGTGACTATGATTAGTACATCTCCTAGCAAGGAAACGTTGAAACTTGTTGGTGCTGATACATTTTTGGTTAGCTGTGACCAAGAGCAAATGCAGGCAAAACATTACAACATTCCTGCGAGTCTTCAGAAGTTGTATTGTGTTTAAAATATTTCCAATGTATCATACTCTGCAGGTTGCAACAGGTACCTTAGATGGGATTGTTAACACTGTCTCTGCACTGCACACCATTCTGCCTTTGCTTGGCTTTTTGAAATTTGCTGGAAACCTTGTTTTGGTGGGTGTACCTGGAAAGCATCTTGGGCCACCAGTGTACCATTGAATTTTAGGTAAGTTGAGGAAATTCCATACACATCTATTCACCTTTTTACTTCCAGTTTCAGGGGTAAGCGACAACTAAAAACCACGTAGGAGGACAGTTGCTGGAAGTGTAGCAGGACTGAAGGAAACACAAGATATGATTGATTTTGCAGCTAAACACAACACAACAACAGAGATTGAGGTTAGAGTATGTTAACAGTGCGACGGAACATTTGACCAAAAGTGACGTTAGATACCGATTTGTCATCCACGTTGGGAAAATTTTGGGTCCTTATTGTTACAAAGGTATTCTATGAACTCAAACTTTCACTGAAATTTTTTGCTCACACCCTTTACACGGCAGTCTTGCCTATATTTGTTAAAGCAAAGACTCGGCCTTTCTGTGGAAACGATATATTGGGAAATTTCCTCTTACTTTCATTGATTAGTAAAGGTGTTTATATACAAATTGACAACTTAAGAAAAGAGAAAAGCTAACTCTGCTAACTTGTAACAGAAAACGTAACTGCTAACTGTTGTTGACTAACTATCGTTAACTTATCAAACTATTTAACTTAAGCAAGAACTGAATATGCTGAGAGCCGCCCTCAAGCTAGAGAATGGATATTCAACATTCCTAGCTTGAACAAAATAGCTTGGAATGAAGTAGCAGCAAGAGACTTAGTGAACATGTCAGCGAGTTGATCACGCGAGGAGCACGGCATCAAGTGAATTACGTCATTAGCAACCTTCTCCCGAACCAGATGGCAGTCGATTTCAATATGTTTAGTACGCTCGTGAAAGGTAGGGTTGGCAGCAATCTGGAGAGCAGAATTGTTGTCACAATAGAGAGGAGTCGGTCGGGAGATGGGAAGATGAAGATCACGAAGTAAATAATGTAACCATTGAATCTCACAAGTGGCGGAAGCTAAGGCACGATACTCTGCTTCAGAGGATGAACGAGAAACCGTGGATTGTTTCTTTGCTTTCCAACTGATAAGAGAGCTACCAAGAAAAACACAATAACCACTAACAGATCGTCTAGTTTCGGGGCATCCGGCCCAATCAGAGTCACTGAAACCTTTGAGCTCTAGGGAACTGGAAGCAGAGAAGAAAAGACCATTACTTGGTGAAGTCTTTAAGTAGCGAAGAACTCTATGAGCAGCCTGGAGATGTAAGACAGTGGGTTGATCAAGAAACTGGCTGAGTTGCTGGACGGCAAAAGTGATATCCGGACGCGTGGACGTGAGATAAAGCAGACGACCAACAAGTTGACGATACACTGTGTTATCATCAAGGAGCGCACTATCATTGCTACGCAGCTTAGATGTGGACTGGGTTGCTAATGGAGTCTTAGCTGGTTTACACTCTAAGAAGCCAGTATCAGTAAGGATTTCAAGACAATACTTCCTTTGAGAGAGATGAATACCGGCAGCCGAACGAGCTATTTCCAGACCAAGAAAAAACTTTAAGTCACCAAGGTCTTTGATTTTAAACTGATCATCCAAGAAAGTTTTGACCATGTCGATCTCATGTTGATTATTACCTGCAAGGATCACATCATCAACATATACCAATAATGCAGTAAACGTAGAAACATTGTTTTTAACAAACAATGAATGATCCGAGGAAGACTGTTGGTAGCCAAGAGACAGCAAAGAAGCAGTGAGCTTTGAAAACCACTGACGGCTAGCCTGCTTCAAGCCATAGAGTGACTTCTGAAGCTTGCAGACTCTGTTAGGAGTAGAATTATCAAAGCCAGGAGGCAGCAACATGTAAACTTCTTCATGCAAGTCCCCATGAAGAAAAGCATTATTCACATCAAGTTGTTGAAGATACCAATTGTTAGAAGCAGCCAAAGCAAGTAAAAGTCTCACGGTAGTCATCTTTGCCACGGGGGAATAGGTATCAAAGTAATCAATACCTTCGGTTTGGGTGTAACCCTTGGCAACCAATCTAGCCTTGTAACGTTCAATGGAGCCATCAGCTTTGTGCTTCACACGAAACACCCACTTGCAACCAATGGCGTGCTTTCCAGGAGGTAAATCTGTGAGAATCCAAGTGTTATTCTGCTCAAGAGCATTAATCTCAGCACGCATGGCGTCCCTCCAGTGGGAATGTTGGATAGCTTGTTTATAGGTTTTGGGTTCACAAGTAGCAGAAATAGCAAGTGTATAGTGTAAATGAGTAGCAGAAAGATTCGAATAAGAAAAAGTATTAGTAAGGGAATGAGAAGTACCTGGAAGAGGAGTGCCTGAAAGAGAATTGGTACAAGCATGAATAGTAGGGCAATGATAATCTTGTAAGTAAGCCGGCGGTTTTCTGGATCGGATTGGGCGAGAAGAAGGAGGGGAAGCTAGCGATGGTGGAGACGATGAATCATCATAAATCGGGGTGGAAGTAAAAACGGGCAAGGGAGGTGGTGAAGAATCAAGTGAAAAAGATGAAGATTGGGCATTGGTTAAAAAGGGAAAGTGAGTTTCATGAAAAATGACATTGCGTGAGATAAAAATGGCTCGGGTTGCAATGTCAAGAAGAATATATCCTTTAACTGTTGGGGAAAGACCAAGAAAAACACAAGTGCGAGAACGAGGATCAAATTTGTGTCTATGAGCAGACAAAGTAGAAGCATAAGCCAAACACCCGAAAACCTTTAACAGAGTGTAATCAGGCTTAATTTTGTGGAGAGTTTCAAAAGGTGTATGATTGAATAACAAAGGTGTAGGGGTTCGGTTAATAAGATAAACAGCATGAAGTACCGCATATCCCCAAAAATATTAAGAAACATTGGAATGGAATAACAGGGCTCGAGCTATGTTGAGAATATGCTGGTGTTTCCGCTCAACCAAACCGTTTTGTTGCGGGGTCTCAACACAAGAGGTCTGATGGATGGTTCCTTTCGAAGCATAGAAAGAGGCTAAGTCAAATTCATGACCATTGTCAGATCGTATAACCTTGATGTTGGAGGAAAACTGGGTTTCAACAAGATGAAAGAAATGCTTGATGTGGTCTCGAACCTCAGATTTTGTTTTTAAAAGAATGATCCATGTATACCGACTATAGTCATCAACAATAGTCAAAAAATAACGATGCCCATGTACGGAAACAACTGAATTTGGACCCCAAATATCTGCATGTATAAGATCAAACATGTTCGTGGAAACAGATTTGCTTACAGGAAAAGAAAGTTTCTTTTGCTTAGCTAAATGACAAGCCTTACAAGCGGAAGTATCGGAAATAGAAAGAGAAGGAATATCTGGTAAAAGTAACTTTAGTCTTGAATCAGAAAGATGACCAAGACGAGAATGCCAGATGTAGGAAGAAGAGCCAGAAACAGCTGTGGTAGATGAAGTAGAAAGTGTAAAAGATTGAACTGGATGATCAAGTAGGTAGAGGCCATTGAGAGCTTTAGCTGTACCAATCGTCTTCCAGGATGGGAGAGCCTGAATATTACAAGAAGAGGAATGAAAAGTGAAACAGCAAGGTAAAGCAGAGGTGAGTTTGGTAACTGACAGTAAATGAAATGTAAAAGCTGGAATATAAAGAACATCATGTAAAAATAGGTGATCAGAAAAAATGACTGTGCCAGATATAGTGGCTTCAAGCTTTAAACCATTCGGTAAAGTAACAAGAATAGGTTTAATAGGCTTATAGGTAGCAAAAGAGGATAAGGAAAAAGTAATGTGATCAGTGGCACCCGTATCGATGATCCAAAAAGGAGATTTAGGAGAAAGTATACCTTCAGTGGTAGCTAGGGTAAGTGATGTGTCACGAATAACATTGTTGGTAACAGGAACAGAAGTTGTGGAAGACGTGGACTGGAGTAAAGCACGCAATTGAGAGTACTGCTCTTGAGTCAAAGTAAAACCTGAATTATTTGCAGAAGTATCAACCGGAACAGATGAAAGCTCATCAATATCATCAATATAGACATTGTTGGCACGACCCTGCCCTCTCATTTTATATCCAGGAGGAAAACCATTTTTCCTAAAACAAGTCTCAACAGTATGCCTTGGCCGTTGACAAAAAGTGCAGAACCGCTTGTCGACATTAGATGGAGTAATGGATTTCTTCGTAACAGCAAAAATATTAGAATCAGAAGCATTAGTGGTACCAAAATTATTAACAAATACCTTGGAAGTATTAATAGCAAACTGCCGTTCTTGCTGAATGATCATAGAAAAAACCTTATTTATACTAGGCAAAGGATCAAGTAACAGAATCTGTGATCTGACGGAGATGTATTTATCGTTGAGACCCTTAAGAAATCGAATAACACAATCATCGTCATGATAACGTTTAATGATTTGCAAAACTCCACAGGAACAAGGAGTTACACAAGAACAAGTGGGAAGAGGACGAAAGTGAAGCAGTTCATCCCATAAAATCTTTAGCTCAGTAAAATAATCAGTGACTGACTTATCATCCTGTTTGAACGCAGAAATCTCTTCTTGTAGATCAGATATGCGGTAAATGTCACCTTGAGAAAATCGTTCACGCAAATCATTCCAAATGTCAAAAGCAGTGTTAAGCCAAAGTACACTGCTAAAAATGGAGGGTGTAATCGAATGACTGAGCCATGAGATAACCATTGTATTGCAGCGTTCCCAAGCTGGATACATCAAATCTCGACGCAGAGGAGCCACTATTGTACCGCCAACAAATTGTAGTTTATTCTTAGAGGGAAGAGCTAATCTCATAGCTCGTGACCAGGTATTATAATTTGAGCTTGTGAGAACTGGTTAAACAAGAATCAATGACGAATTTTCATTTGGATGCAAGAAATAGGGACTAGAAATAGGAATTGGAGGATCAACCAAATCAGCCATTTCTGGATTTTCGAAGAAACAAGAAAGAAAAGCCAGAAACTGTCAAGAAACAAAATCAAGAAATCTTAGGAGAGGAAGTAAACGCCAGAGAAATTTCGAAGCTCTGATACCATGTGGAAAAGGAATTTTGGGAATTTTCTGCCTACCTTTCATTGATTAGTCAAGATGTTTATATACAAATTGACAGCTTAAGAAAAGAGAAAAAACTAACTCTGCTAACTTGTAACAGAAAACTAGTAACTGCTAACTGCTATTGACTAACTATCGTTGACTAACAAACTAATTAACTTAATCAAGAACTGAATACGTTGACAACGTATTAGCTAGCTCGTAAATAGAGGAAATAGTTAAAAAGGCCGATATATTGTGAAGCTTCTATAAATTGTAATCTGGCTGCTACGAGCAGAGGATCTACGAATGAAAATTGCTTCCTCCACTCATTCCTTAATTTCTTCTCTTTGTTTTTAGCTCATAATTCCCAAGAATTGTTTCATTTAATGGAGAATCATGACAAACACTTTAACTATAGAAATCTAACTCTGGGATGCCCTTGATGAAATGAGAAAAGTTAGGGGAGTAACTGAAAATGGAAAATTAATTAGAAATGGCGGTTACCACCACAGCATCATACCAGGATTAGAAATTGAGGGCGCTATTTGAACATTTGCTGCAGAGTTGTTAGGTTGATTCTGCAATTCATTATCTCCCCCCACAAATCTGAAAACATCATTCAGGACAAAATATCCGTTTTCTTGCGGTGCAAGAAAGAATGCTTGGGCAAAGTTTCTTCTCAGATCATCCCTGCCTATTAAGCATCCACTCACTAACACTGTAATCCCATTCATATAGGATTGCTGAGAATCTACTGTTTTTATCTCTGATGTGTAGTCCTTGAAATTCCAGGAAATTATCTTTTCCTTGATACACTATTCCAAGAGAACATTTCTGTCAGTTTTTCTGAACCAGTTATTTATATACACCATTAACAAAACCTTATAACTATTAAAAATATCAGAACCAACGGATATTAGGAAACAAATGTACACTATCAGCTAGCAAAATTTTTATTTTTTGTTTTTGCAAGGGACAGAGAGAAGGATAGATGGAAGGGAAATGATGAAACACATGTACACATCCATTACTTAAAATAGCAACCAAATTTAAGGACACAAAGAAGGCTGTAAATTGCCAACTTATCTCGATGTTTTGCACATGCATCTGCTGGAATTAAGTTAAACTGTTGGAAAAATTACGCAAGATCAAATCTAAGCGCAGAATGTTGAATGTTTAACATAAGGCAACATGATCCTATTGTACCATGAACAAATGTCACACAAATTTCTTTTAGAGGATTCTTCACATCAATCATTTGCTGTCTTTGAAACAGAAACAAAATCCATGGGGAAATAACTTTTGTCCATTAGTCAAGCCAAAACAGCAAGTCTTGATGCTAAATAGCAGACCACCGAATTCGTTCAACATACTTCTTATGGAGTGTATTAAGTGGTAAACCAATCAAAAATACCAGCAGTAGTAAAAGGTGAATAAAGATATGAACCTTTAACTCTTTTGCTAATAATAAAGTTATGAACCTAACTTGCATGGTTTCCACCGATGTCACTACACCGTGGACATCTTCTCGGCTCAGTACACTTGAATCCTTGTAAAATTTACAAACCATTTCTGGATATGTATGAAGAGTATGATAATACTGTGTAGCGAATGCATTTCCCACCAGATTCTCAGTGTTCATTGCTGTTCTGGGTCGTGAATGAAAAATAACAGCTGTACGCCATATAAACATACAGAGGTAAGCTTGTAATCACTAAGCTAAAAAAGTTGGTATCTAATAAATTTTAGGAAGAACTTGAACATGGTTAGCTAGGCACAAGGAAATGATGAACATTATACAACTAAATGTAATAGTTGATGGGAAAATTTACAAATTAAATTCTACAGGGCAAAATAAGCAAGAAAATAATACACAAAAATTTAACATACTTCATCCTTTAATTTGAGTTATCTTTACAGGTCAAATTTTGAATAAAATTTTTACTAATAAAAATAGTAGATACAAAGAGTAAAAAATAATACAACAAAATGATGGTACTCGTACATAATTTGTTTTCCAAATTTACTATCTCTAGAATAATATTCTCATTGATTTGTCACTCATGTTTCCTAAAGAAATCCAAAATTACTCTCCCACGCAAGACTTTAAACACTACACCATATATATGGAAAAACATGCGTATGAAATAGGGAGAGAGAGGGTCTTTATACAGACCTTCCACCGCTCTTTGCCATATGGCTGTCAAGCATACAGCTTGCAAGCAAGTTTTTTACAACAACTTGTTTTTATATATGCCTGTACCGCTTACAATAGTATGTGACCATGTCCAATCATGATGGGGAGAGCAAGTTGAGTCACAACATAATCTGCTAGCACTTTATTCCTCACAAGCTAATTCAGTGCGAGCGGGGATTAATCTAAGAGTTGATGGTTTAAAGGCGCCTTCTCACAGTTGAGATCTTCTTAGAACACTTCGTGAGATAATTATATATATATATTTAGTTATTACAATTGTCAAACCACTGGAAACGGCTATTAGTAAATGATTAAATGGAAAGTCCAAGTCAATTGACTTCCATTTTCTCTTTTCCTTATTCTGATTCCTTAGACAACCTATTTTCAATGACTTAAACTCGTCGAAAGGAGCTAAACACCTTAGAACTCGTTATAAGAGAGAGCTTTAGATCTCTTTAATTTAAGATAGGAATCGACTAGGAGTTTTTATTCATCTTGTCCTTTTAAATAGGACTAGTCTTATTACAAGAACAGGAAATCTATAATTCAGGTTTCTTTCCAAAATCTATTCTAGGACAAATCAACAATTTCCCAAAATTTATTCTAAGAAATAAATCAATAATAAAAATAGAAATCTAATCCTTTTAAATGTTAGGTGGGGGCAAAACTTAAAAAAGTACATTTTAAAAAACAAATCTGTTCGAGGCAGTGGGGGCAAGTGGGAGTCCGCCACTGACCCTGTATATATATATATAGTGAAAATGTCGCTTAGAACACTTATCGACAAGAATTTCAAATATGATATATATATATATAATGCATATTATTATTAATTATAAAATATTAGTATTTAATTATTAAATGACATCACATTTTAGAAAAATTCCACTATTTTATGATTTTAATTGCATATCTCTGTCCCTCTAAAGAAAGAGCTTATCCTCAAGTTCAAATTCTGGATAGACTTGTCGAAATTGTTCCAAAATTTCCTATGCAGCCTCTGCAGCATCCAAATTAGCCTATTGAACAAGGATTTTTCAAGTGCCACAATTGAGGCGAGCATGCAAGATAGAATCAAGAGATGGGGCAACTCTACCATCTGCAACAGGTGGTAAGTTAGGAACTGAAACAGGTGCAGCAACCGTGAAGGGCTTAAGAAGAGAAATATGGAAAACATCATGAAGCTTAGAATCAGAAGACAGCTCTAATTGATAAGCAACACTCCCAATGCAATTCAGAACTTTAAATGGCCCATAAAACTTCGATGAAAGCTTGTGTCGAGACTGACCAGCAACAGAAAGTTGACGATAAGGCTATAAAAGAAGCCAAACCAGTGTACCTAGAGCATATTTGACATCCCGATGCCCTTTGTCATAATACTCCTTTACGCAAAACTGGGCTTGTTGAAGACGACTCTTGACTTCTTGCAAAACTAGGTAACCAAGGCTTGATCAATTGCCTCCATTCGAGAAGACCCAGGCACGTAAGACAACAAATGAGGAGGTTCACGGCCTTAAACAACCTTAAAGGGTGTTGTTTAGAGAGCTGTATGAAAAAGAAGTATTATAGCAATATTCGGCCTAAGGAAGCCAAGCAACCCATCGCTTAAGACGATCACCTACAAGGCATCTCAAATACATTTCAATTGTGCGGTTGACAACCTCAGTTTGACCATCCAATTGGGAATGATAGGAGGAAGAGAATGCAAGCTTCATGGCATACAAACGAAAGAGTTCCTTCCAAAAGTGAAATTCGCATCCCTATTACATGTAACGGATTCCGACAGTTCATGTAAATAGACTATATTTTTCAAAACAATTTGAGCTACCCAAAGAGATGTAAAAGGATGTGCCATAGGGATAAAATGTGCATATTTAGAAAACTAGTCTACTACCATAAACAAGATTGTTTTACCCCAAACTTTCGGCAGCCCATCAGTGAAGTCTATAGAAATATCAACCTAAACTTGCGAAGGAAGTGCCAAGGGTTGAAGCAAACCAATTGGGCTTAAATTTTCAGCCTTGTGGTGTTGACACACAAGATAGGCTTCCACATAACTAGTAACACCTAACTTCATACCCTTCCAATAAAATCACTACGTACTTGATTTAAAGTCATTTGAATGCCCTCGTGTGCACTATCATGATACTGTGACAATATTGTTGTAATAAACCAGAATCAAGCAGCAAATAAATCTTGCCTTTGTAAAGGATTAGACCATCATGAATGGACCAAACATTATCCATCGCCTAGTTTGCAACTTTCGCATACAATTCTTGTAATGAAGCAGTATTTTTAACTTCGTCACGTTCAGCATCTAGTAACATAGCACTAGGATGACTGATGGCATACAAGACCTCCCCGTCATTCAAACTACTAGACAAGGCATAGACAGCTTTGTTTAAATTTTTAGCTCGGTATTCCATACAAAAATCAAAGCCCATAAATTGGTAATCCAGTGCTGCTGTGGGGAAGTGATAATTCGTTGTTCTAGCAAAATCTTCAAATTATAGTGGTCAGTGAGGATTAGAAAAGCATACCCCCAATGATATAGACACCAATGTTGTACTGTTTTAGCTAACCCAATTAGTTCCCGCTCATAGGCAATCAATTTGCGATGGTGCTCTGGCAATTGGCGGCTGAAAAATGCAATAGGGTGGTTTTGTTGTTAAAGAACAACCTCAATAACTCCACCGGAAGCATTACACTCAACAACAATTTTTTCCTCAAAACTTGATAGCTGCATACTAGGGCAGTAGCAAGTGCCTGTTTCAGTTGAGCAAAAGAAGAAAGGGATGCCTTATCCCAATGGAAAGAATTACGTTTAAGCATGCTTATGAGAGTTGCTACCAATTTCCCATAATCTTTGATGAACCTGCGATAATATCCAGTTAAACCCAGAAATCCCTGCAAGGCAGTAATTGAATAGGGTTGAGTCCAATCAGTAATTGCTAGTATCTTGCTTGTATTAATAGTCACACCTATAGCAGAAATTACATGACCTAAATATGCTACTTTGGTTTCTCCAAAAGAGCACTTAGATTGGTTCAAATAAAGGTGATGGCACGTAGTAAGTCAAATATCACATGCAAATGATACATATGTGCCTCCCATGTCTTGCTATATATTAAAATATCATCAAAGAATACCAAGAAAAACTTACGTCAATGTGTTTGGAAGATGCCATTCATGAGTGCGTGGAAGGTTGAAGGGGCATTGGACAAGTCAAAAGGCCTGACTAGGAATTCGAAGTGCCCATTATAGGTGCGAAATGTTGTCTTCTCAATATCTGGTGAATGCATGTGGACTTGATAGTAACGAGATCTTAAATCCAATTTTGTAAATACTTGGATCCATGTAACTCATCCAATAATTCTTCTACCAACAGAATAGGAAACTTGTCTTTGACGATTTTAGCATTAAGTTCCTCATAATCAACACAAAACCTCCAAGTTCCGTCGTGCTTTTCGACCAATAGAACTGGTGATGAAAATGGTGACCTACTAGGACGAATGATAACTTGATGTAACATTTGTGTGCACTGCCTTTCTATTTCATCCTTTTGCAAATGCGAGTAGCAATATAGTTAGACGACCACTGGACCAGATCCTAGTTTTAGTCAGATTCGATGGTCATAATTCCGAAGAGGGGGCAGCCTTAAAGGTTGTTGAAATAAATAAGTAAATGCAGCCAAAAAATTCTCCAGCTTGCAATGGAACTCATCTGAACTATAAAGTAGATTGAGTTGGTAAGTGGGATAGGTCTGTCTCCCTTGAAGGACAATTTGATCCCCATTTGCAGCAAAACTCATGGTGAGTGAAGTCAAATCACAAAGAATTGGTCCTTGTGTTTGTAACCATTTAATACCTAGCTCTATGTCAAAGCCAGCTAAGGGAATAACAAAGAAATCAGCAATAAAAACATTATTATCAATGAAAAATGATACTGTTAGACAGAACCCCATGCTTTGAACCTTGTCACCATTAGCAACTGAAACACTTGCACTTGACCGGGGTTAAGCTTTGATTTGTAGGCGTTGGGCAGCAGTTAAACTAACGAAACTATGTGTACTACTGGAGTATTCCAAATCTCGTAGTGGTTGTGCCTGCATGATAGTCATTCCTTACATTGTTCTTGCATTTTTTTGACCTGTGATGGCATGTATGGAAATTTCAGGTTCTGGTTCTGCTTCAATTGCTGTCTCGGTGTCAATTGGATCATCTAATTCTAGCCAAAAGAGCTTCTTGCATTGATTGCCAACTGTATAGGAGTCATCACAATTATAACACAAGCCCTTCGCCCTTCGATCTGCCATTTCTGCCCTCAATAATTTCTTTATAAAGGCGGTGGATGAATTTGTTAATTTTGCTTCAGTGGTTCCTCCTAATGCAATGCTGCCTCTAGAAGGTTGAGACAATGGAGCTGCAATATTGAAAGAATACGTGCTTTTGTTACTTTGCCAAGCCCCCTTTTGTACTACTGCTTCCCTCAACACTATCTGTTTTCTTTCAAATGCCCTAGCCAGATCCATAGCATGAGCTAAATCAGGTGGATTATGTAATTCCACATCAAGTCCGACAGAATCTATTAACCAACAGTGAATAAACCAACGTGCTGGTCAGTTCAAACTGTTAAAGGAAAGGAAATCAGCATTCATTTGTGATTGGAATAGACTAATTATATGCTCCTGATTATGTGCATAATTGTATCCCTAAAATAGTTCAATTACTTAGAATAACTCTCCATTGTATTTATATAATAGTAGACCTGTACAACAAAAAGGTACATACGAAATATATGAAATATTACAGTCTTTCATCACTTTGTTTATGGTATCAGAGCATAGGTTCTAGTGCCTCTAGCTTAACACCTTCCGCCACAAACAAAGCCCAAAACACCACTACACCAACCAACATGGTTTACACGGTTGAAAACCCAGAGCAATCAAAACAGGAACCCACATCTCAAGGCACAGAGGAGAAGGAAATACTATTGCCTGACCCTCTGACCTTGCATCATTCAGACACACCAGGACTCACCTTGGTTAACACATTGCTGGATAGACGCAACTATGGGGAATGGAGCCGCTCAATGCGTCTCAGCCTCAACGCCAAGAACAAGCTTGGTTTAATTGACAGAACTGTTAAAGCTCCGCCAACAACTGATCCAAAATTCCCATTATGGCAACGCTGCAATGATCTGGTAATAACTTGGATCCTCCATTCCATTCAGCCTGATATAGCTCGTAGTGTGATTTTTTCAGAGACAGCAGCAGCAGTTTGGAGCGACCTCCATGATAGGTTCTCTCAAGGAGACGATTCAAAAATCTACCAAATTCGGCAAGAAATTGCCGAATGTCGCCAAGGATCCCTCTCCGTCTTTGCTTATTACACCAAACTCAAGGGGCTTTGGTACGAATTAGGATCTTATCAAGAGCCCCTCATATGTTCCTACGACATGTTGAAAAAGATTGTTGTTAGAGAGGAGAAGGAGAAGGTAATGCAATTTCTAATGGGGCTCAACGAAGCCTGTTCCCAGGTTCGTGGGTCGATCTTAATGATGAGCCCTCTTCCAGACACAAGGAAAGTTCATGGTCTAATCCTTCAATAAGAAAGGTAAATGGAGGTTGTAATTTGACAAAAAATTCCACTAGCATCCCACGCTATGCAGATCGCTCACGCACCAACACAACAGACAACAACCTCCTCTTCTTACAGCAAAGACTTGCGGTGCACCTACTGTGAACAAGGAGGACACTCAGTGGATCGATGCTATTATTTGAATGGGTTTCCAATGGGTCACAAATGGCATGGGAAGAATGTGAAGCCCAGAAATAAGAAGGCAGCTACTCACAATGTTGAAATGAAGAGGGAGTCAACCAATGAGAATCCCACCTTTACAGCTGAGGAATATAAGCAGATCATGACCCTACTCCACAATAACAATGGTAACAATCAATCACTTGCAAATGCGACAGGTATTTTTACACCCAGCTGTAATACTATCAAACATGAGGCACATTCAACATTATATTGGATTGTGGATAGTGAAGCAACAGATCACGTATCACACCTCTCACCTACTCACAATAAAAATAAGGCTCCTCATGACTTTGTTGAACTACCTACTGGCGAAACAACTACTATTGAAAATGTTGGATCTATTCAATTATCACCAGATTTGCCTCTTGATGGAGTCCTACATCTGCCAAAATTTCATGTGAATTTGATATCTGTGAGTAAATTGACAAGAAGCTTGAGATGTATAGTGATATTTTACCCAGATTTTTGTGTTGTGCAGGACGTGGACACGAGGAGGACGATTGGCCTGGGCAAGCATTTTAATGGCCTCTACTATCTCACACCAACCCAAAATCCCCACCTCGTTAATCACATAACCCGCACCTCTGAGCTTTGGCACCAACGCCTCTGACATCCATCCGCCGCTCCTCTTCACCATCTATCTCAATATTTTCCAGAAATTGTTTCTAATTCTACACATGTTTGTGAGATTTGTCCTTTAGCAAAACAAACTCATTTATCTTTTCCTTCAAGTTCAATAAAAACAGTTGCACCATTTGATTTGATTCATTATGACATTTGAGGAACACACAAAATTCACACACATTCAGAGGCTCGTTATTTCCTCACCATTGTCGATGATTTTACTCGCTTTACCTGGGTACATTTTATGAGTTTTAAATCCCAGACTCAAACTATCTTAAAATCCTTTTTCTCTTGGGTTAAAACTCAGTTTGATTTAGATATCAAAATTTTACGTGTCGATAATAGGCGTGAATTCACATCATTACGTTCATTCCTTGACACATGTGGCACCATTTTTCAACACACATGTGCCCACACCCCTCAACAAAATGGGGCAGTCGAGCGTAAACATTGCCATCTTTTAAATGTAGCTTGTGCCCTCATATTCCAAGCCAACTTATCGTTACAATTTTGTGGGGAGAGTGTTCAAACAACATGTTACCTTATTAACCGATTATCCACACCTCAACTTTCCCACAAATCTCCATATGAACTTTTACACAAAACTCTACCAATTTATTCCGACCTTCGGGTTTTCAGTTGCTTATGTTATGCCACCAATCTCGCCTCCAATAACAAATTTGATTATCGTGTACATCGTTTCATCTTCATCGGATGTCCTCTTGGGCAAAAGGGTTACCGTCTTTATGATCTTACAGGCAAGAGTTTTTTCACTTTTAGAGACATTATATTCCATGAACATATATTTCCTTTCCATAAACTCCCACGAGAAATTCAAGACAATCATCCCGTCCGACCCATCCCTACTAACTCAATTCCTTATCCAGAGTCCAATTCCACCACCTCAACCTCCCCACATATTGGCCATGTCCCTGCACCGAACACCATACCCAAACCCATTGCCATCCCCTCCTCAATGTAGCCCCCTACAATTGTTGGCACCCGATCCGGAGACCGGATCCCAACCGAAAAATGAACAGAAGTTGCCGAAATCAAAACGAATTCAAATTAGAGAATTTGAATTCGAAGGCGAACGAATAACAAATTTTCGATCGACAACTAAAATTAACGGAATCTGAAACAAACAGGCGAAAGTCAAACTGAACGAAAGTCAACAAATCACATCGGGTCAAAACGAAAGGAAACGGAAACGAAATTCATGAAATCCAATCATATCAAAAGCGAAAGAATCGAAAGTAAATCGAATCGAAGGAGTGTAACAAAACGATTCAAGCGGACCAAACCAATTTTTCCCGACATCCGAGACTCATATGTTAGTAAGACGCGCGTTGGATACCTTAAGACTAAACCAAATTCGAAACCAGTATAAAATTGTCTTTTCTTTTTCTTACTTATTCGCTTAATTCAATCTTATACAAATCACATCCTTAACCAAAAACTCGAATCATAAAATTCCTCATATTCCTGCTATATCTCATTCTTGTTAACAAAATCATAATCTCACTCTTATCTTTCTTTTATCATACAAAAATCTGGCAGCAT
>JANITW010000008.1:39410031-39420196 GCA_027564335.1 Erythroxylum williamsii
AGAGCAATCGGATTAAATGGATCCCGATGAGATCGAGATATGTCCCGATGAGATCGCGACATCGATATTGCTGAAAAGGGTTTCCGGAGGTTTTTCCATTCCGGGACCCGGTAGGCCGGTAGGACCGACCCCAGTGTGACTGGACCAGTTCAGCATCTATATATATATATATTATTAATTAATTAAAGAATTAATTAATAAATATATATATATATATATGCCTTAACGTGGATGAAGGAGAATGAGCCTTGTCATTTTAGCTTTATATGTAGATATATATATAAAGCCTAAGGTGGATCTATGACTCATCACTTAGCATTTAATGGTCTTTAATTAGTTAAAGACAAAAATAAAAAGGTGAAAAGGTGTGTGGTCGTTGGATGAGGATAAAGAGAGGAATTCATTTATAAAATGAAGATGAAGATGTTCGTGGGTCTTGGTTTTTTAGATGAAAGAAAGAGTTTCTTTCTCCAAAAGCAAGGAGCATACGATGATCTCTTCTTTGTCTTTGAGAAAGGCATACGGAGAGATGAAAGGGAGAGTGATCATCGTGGGTTTAGGGTTTAAGAAAGGGTTTCTAAATCCTAAGCTTTGATCTTTTCATCTTCCTTCATCATCAGGGCTTCCTCTCTTCAACTCCTTTATCGTGTTGTCCAAGCTCTCCAAGGACAAAGGTAAGATCTAGCAGTCTTTAATTTGTTCTAGCTATTTCCGGGTCAAAAGAGTTTGTCCCGGTTAGGTTCTCCGACCTCTGCGTGGATACCGTTAGAGACGATCTACTTTGGTCGTTATGGTTTGACTTTCATATAAACACATGGATTCTGGCTTTCGGGAACGTCCCGATAACAAAAATTTTTGTTTTCCGCACCGCAAGTATGTGATACTTGCACCGGGATTTTCCTACATCTATAAGCTTGGGCCCTAGGTGAGCACCCTTGTTGCCCTTACTCAAAGTCAGGCCTATACTAATCAAGTGTGATTTTGTAATTGAATTAAGCATTATATTATATAACTACAGGCAAATATTCCTATAAGATGCTACATAATATTCAATCCATTATTTACTAAAAAAAATATTCAATCCATCAGGCATCAACTGTACCCTAGGCAACTAGGTTCTAGGCTTTTTTAGTATCTAGGTGAAAGGGCTCTCGATCTCAATTGTTAATAGGGATTCATATTGACTATTCCTATTCTCTAAATATATAGGGAGCAAAAGAGAAGTCACTTCCACTTTTCATAATTTCCTTGCCCATCAAATATTAGAGAAAGTTACCTAAATGACTATGGTTTGTTTGCTTGTTTGAAGAAAAGTTGCTATCTTTTTAAGCTACAAAATTTAGTTTTATTATTTAATCATTTAATAAGCATAAGCTTTATTCTTGAGTTATTTTAATGAAAAATAGTAAAAATATAATTGTCTCAATTAGTATGGTGAGTATAAGTAGCTCTTCCTTTAACCTTAAGCAATGTTGGGATTTTTAGGGCTAACATTATAGTTATTAACTTTGAGCAAATCGAGTATGATAGCACATAATTTATCACTCCTATCACCATTAGGATGCCACTTAGGCTTCTTTTTAATTTCACAAATCCCAGACCTAGCAAGGTATTAAGGTTAAGGGATTCCCTTTCTAACTCACCTCTTAAAGATTACAACAGTAACTTTGAAACATAAATCTTGTCGAGCAATTATAGAAGAAATAAGTTTAAGGGAATGAGGGAGAGATCTAACATCCCTACTTATAAAGATGTTAGGTATTTAGATGTAGATTAAAAAAATATGTTACCCTAACTTTGGTAAGGTGGGTTTGTATTATGATGTCTTTAAGTGAGATATGAGACTACCTTTCTATCCTAAGGTGGTGCAAATCATTGGCTTAACAAGCCTATCTTTTGATTAGTTAAACCTATACACTTTCTACTTATTCTTAAGTTTTATATTAGTATGTCAAATTAGGGCAATGAAACCTAGCTATGAACTTTTTAAGTACGTGCATTAGTGTAAATCGACTCCCTCTCCCTTTGTCTAGATGGTACAACATAGGTATTAATAGTCAATGTTACCTTCTCACAATTCCTAAAGGTTTGCATGAGTGGAAGGACATTGTTTCAATGAGAAGTGATAGAGGTGTTGTAGTTTCGTTTATCTAGTAAAGGTTTAGGTGATAAGTCAATCATCAGGATAAGACAACTTAAGTATGAAACTTTTGTTCTAGAAATTGTAGAAACCCTAATATCCCTTTGTCTAAATGGTACAACATAGGTATTAGAGGTAGATGTTACCCTCTCACAATTTCTAAAGGCTTGCATGAGTGGAAAGGCATTTTTTTTCTACGAGAAGTGATAGAGGTGCTATAGTTTAGTTTTTCTAGTAAAGTTTAGGTGATGAGTTCAATCATTGGGATAAAACAACTTAAGTATGAAACTTTTATTCTAGAAACTATAGAAACCTTAATATCCTATCCTTTCTTAAGATTTACTTATTAGTGAGCCTAATATGATCTAAGATGGGTTGTATCTAAAAGCATGTAGATTTCTTCTTCTTTTTTTATTCTTCTAATGCCTATATTATTCGTAACTGTGAATATGAATCAAATGATCACTTGCACTAAGGTTGTTAATAAGAAAGGCATAGTGAACTCTTCCTCAACGGGTAACAAGTAAAAGGTTATTCACAATGACGAAAAGGATTAACACTAAAAAGATGAGAGATTGTTTACATATTTATTACCCTTGCCAATACGCAAAGTCTAAAAGAGAAAAACCTTAACTTCCTTTAAACTTATTTCAAGAGGTACCTCACCTAAGGAAGCTTTTATTAACATAATTTTTCTTGCTTATTCTTAACATCTTTAACCTATAACTATCACTTATCATATTATATGCTATTAAATCCATCATTAAATGTTATGGTAAGGTATATAGGGAGTTGCACGAGGCTATGCAGGAGAGGGACAAAGCTGAAATTGTTTTCTTATGCTCTTACAAAGAATCTAAAATTTTAAAGGAAGAGTACGAAGTGTTGGAAAAGAGGTTTAGTAAGTAATTAGTTAAGCTAAAATTCAAAATGAAAAGAATGAAAGAGAACAACTAATATATGAGGAAGAAATTAAAGGATTAAAAGTTTAAATACGAGGGTGAAGAGTTTAAAATTGACATTATAAGACAAAATTCTTTTAAAATTGGAATTACGATAACCTAATTAAAACAATCTTAGCAATATTTGTTTATCTTAGTCCTTAATGGCACCCTGGAAAAGTGGGGAGTGTGAATTGGCTGTTTACAAAACTTAATAAATTTTATAATTAATGAACTCAATTTAGTAGCAATCAATATATATAAGAATAAAAGGATTGCTTAAAATAAACTAATTAAATAATTGAATAATAATTTAAAGAGGATAAGAGAGCGAGAATGAAAATTAATTTATAGTGGTTTGACAAACAACCCTTGCCTACATCTACTCCCAAGAAATTTTTTTAGAATTCTACTATAATTCTTCTTTCAAGATAAAGGATAACTTTGCATAATTTTTTCTTAGCAAAGAAGAACCTTTTTATAATCTTCCTTCATGGTGAAGAAGAACATCAATCCTATTTAAACAACCCCAAGCATAATAATATAGTTCCTCAACTAAATATTAAAACTTAAAATACCTCACTTTATCTCTTGACAATTCCAAAGAGGCTTACTTACACAATTATGAGACAATGATGCTCAAATGATTGAAAACACTTAAAAATTGTGTGTAAAAGACACCCAAAAACTTTTTTTAATGCAAGGGACAATTAGAAAACATGTATTTATAGGGTTTTAGGACCCTTACCAACTATTGGAGCTAAAAACTAGTCATTACAATAACTAGTTGTAAAGTACTGGTCAACTATTATAACATAAAGGTTAACCTGTGTGCATTTAATGCATAGATTTATTACCCATTGAGATACTAGTCAAATAGTAAACATACAATATTGGTTAATAAATACATCAACCAATGTTATTAAAAACTCTTAGAACATCATATTTAATAACTTTAACTTATATTGGTCAACTACTAACCCATATAGATCAACCAATCTATATGAAAACATGATTTTAACAATTTCAAATGCTTAAACTTAATTTTCTAATGCAATTATGATTTAATCACTTTCCAAAATGTTACCTTAACAGTGTCTACAAGATCATAAGGCCCTTTATTAAAATTAAAAGCTTCAATGCCTCTTGGTGAATGAAAAGACTCATGCAATGAGGAGATATGAAATGTTTATGCATGGTCTGCCTTTTAAAACATTAAAGTGACTAAATGAAATCAAAATTAACCTTACCAACTAAAGAATGACCTTGACGTTCCTTATTGTTCTTTTGTTATTGAGTTGATCTTCACTTTGTAAGTTGCAAACTTCATATTTTCTTTTATCAACTTCATGAACAATTTTCTTGAGTTTATGAATACATATTATTCTTATATTCCTTCTCATCAAAATAACAAATCCACTAGTAGTAAATATGTTTTATTATCATCAAAACATCGATTGGAACTTCACTTGATTCAATAAGCCCCTCTTTTTTGATGATGACAAAAAAATTATGATATTAGATAGTAATAATAAAATAAGCAAATAACCAACCATCTATATCAAGATAGTGATTAACTCCCCTTTAATTTATGCATAAAACATAATTCAATATCAAGAATAAAAGAGATAATTCAAAAAATTATCCATATATTTATATAAAAAGAACTTTACTCAAGCATAAAAATATCATAATACAAAAGTCACCACATATACAAAAATTCACTCCTTTAATGTCATCCAATCTTTATCCCCCTTTCTGGAATCACAAAAGAAATCATTTATCTAAAAATACAAAATACAAAGTGTCATGTATCAAATTAACTTAGTTAAAGTTTAAGAGTTTATGTATAGAAAAAATCCTAAAGTTTAAGAGTTTATGTATAAAGATTGTGAGTGTTAAGGATCTTTAACATGATGGGTAAAGAAAAAAATTGAAGATAGGGTAGCTAGTTACAATGGGTAGTGTTTTTCAAAGAAAAGAGTGGGTTATGTAACGTTTTGGGAGGTATAAAAAAGACAAAAAGAAAATAGAAGAAAGGCAAAAGAAGAGGGTTTTAAATTATGTGTACTAATTAATAACTCATAAAAGTTAGTTGATTAGTTAAAGATTATAGTAGACCATTCATATCAACCAAATAGGCCAAAAAATCACTATAACTTCATTTTATTTCTTGAAAAAGAAATTGGTCAACTAATGCTCTTTATTAGTTGATCATTAGGGTCTTGTGGTTGATATTTATGCATACAATGTTCTTATAAACTCACTCAAAGGAAAATTTTCTTATGTGAGAAGGCATTGGTTGACAACTCAAAGACATTATTGAACCACTGAAAGACAGTAGTTGACCAATATAAGTAAACGGATGACCAAAACTTCGACCAACTGATGAATAAACTTATTCTATGTTTAATTTTTATGATTTTTTATAACATTAGTTGAACACACTATAATGTTTGTTAACCAATATGAGCTAAAAATTGGCAAATCAAATTCAAAACCTAAATTAAAAGATTTAAACACCTAATATATCATGAAAAATACCAATCAAGGACAATTATGAGCATTAAAAGAAACTTTTATCACATTGTGACATGTATTCTTCTCTCATAATATCATCATTCATTGGTTTAGTGAAAACTATATCCCAATTGGTTTGGTGTATAAATTTTAACTCAATATTCCTATTTGCATATAATCTCTAAATCTAAGTCTCAAAGTATATATATAATTTCAATTCTTGATTCAAAGTGCAAACTCAATTTGTCATATAAATGTAAGATGAAACGTATTTTTAAATCATAAAATAATAAGTGCCACTTGTTGAACATTACCTATGATATGATTTGAATGAAGATTCCTTTTAAATTTTCAATCCATTGGAAGCATGTCAACCTTTTTATCATCCTTGTTTGGTTTAGTAATTGACTCCTTTGAAGAGTCTTTGATCATTCTTTTTCTTGCTAAGGGATACTTTATCCATATGTGGTAAGTGTAAATTGCATAATGTTTTAGGGCATAGTTTGATATATGTTTAGCTGTTTAATTCAATCACTTAGTATGTGTTTAGGATAGAATTGGGTTAGTTTGTTAATTATTTATGTTTTATGGGTTAGTTTTTTAATTATTTATGTTTTATGGGTTAGAATAAGTCTCCAAGCTTAAATATTATATTTTTGAGGTACCTTCATGTGTTTGTTAATGTTTCAGGGTCAACATTAAAGAATGGAGGAGTTTTGGAGGCATTCAGGCTAAAACAACGGCCCATGATAATGGCCTCGTGATAGAAAGCTCAAATGTGGCCTACGATTGTGGGTTGCATTGGGCAGACATGTAGACACTCAAAAACGTCAAGTTTTAAGGGATTTTTTAACCTTTCAAATCCCAACAAAACCTTAGGGTTGCTTAGAACATAAAAGAATATTTAAAGAACAACAAGAGAGGTAGAAAGGGAGCTTTTACATCAGCCACCTTGAGATAGAGAGAAATCATCGAGAGATAGAGGAAGAGAAGAAGGAAGAGAGAAAAGGAGAAGAAGCTGACTCAAAGTACTTCCTAGATTAGCAGTTTCCCAACGTCGCTGCCTCCCATCATCCATTTCGATTATATTTCCTATTTAATTTTAGATTTATTATTGTATAGAATTAGATTGAAAAGTTGATGATAGGATCTAGAATTTTAAGGATGTTATAAATGCACCTTCAAAATTTTATTCTTGAATTAATGAAAAATTGATTGTTTATGTGATTATTGGATTTGTTGTGGTTTGATTCTTCGATTGCATAATTCAGTAATAAACTAAGAGGGTGAATCGAATGAAAAACGATTAAATTGGTCTAACTAGAGTTAGGTTATTTAATAAAACAAGAATTGATTCAGATCGATAAATTGTGCGAAGAAAGATCTTGCATAGGTTTCTGATAGTTTATTAGAGAACTTCAGAACTAATTAGGATTTAAGATAGGTTTTGAATTGAGAAATTGCAACTTTCATAATTTGATTAGGGTTTATGATTTAAGGTTAATGGCTATAACTCGAGAGAGAGTAATCAATCCTAGGATAGTGTAGAACCAACAATCTAATATTTCATAATCAATTATGTTAGCATTAAAGATAGGTAAAATTCCCTTATTTCTCATTTTTAGTTTCGTTACATTTTGAATTTCTATTATTTTTCTGGCCTTAGATTTTAGGATTAGATTAACTCCATCCTCGTAGGATCAATACCTTTGGTACTACGCGAATAAACCATGCACTTGTGGATTATTAGAGATTAACTACCTGATCAAGTTTTGGTGCCGTTGTCGAGGAGACGATTAGTTTAATTCTTTAGTTTAAGGTGTTTTAGTTAGTTTTTATTTCTTATTCTTTCTTTCTACTTCTATTTTTAAATCCGGGCTCTTGCATATAAGAGTCATGAGAAGTTTAAGTCATGCAATTGAAAGCTTAGAGCTATATATCACTTGATTAGAGTGATCAATTGGGAAAGCTCGGCATGAAGAAGAAGAAGAAAGCACAAAAACAACAATGGTCGAGGAATTTCAGCAAGATGTAGATCACAGAGAGAAACAAGGATGTCAACAAAGAACCCTTATGGATTTCATGAGACTAGGGTCTAATGCAGCTAACCAAGGAGTAGCTAAGCCACCCATACAAGTAGCCTCTTTCAAAATTAAACCAGCCTTCCTAAACATGTTTCAACATAATGTGCAATTTTATCGACTAATGAATGAAGATCCCAATGCTCATATAGTAAATTTCCTTGAAATTTGTGATACCTTTCAGTACCATCAGGTCAACAGATGCGGTAGGCTTTTCCTTTTTACTTTAAGAGATAGAGCAAAGGCCTGGTACTACTCTCTCAACCAACTAATGTGACCACTTGGGATCAACTAGTTCGTGCCTTTTTAGACAAGTATTTCCCTTTACCAAGACCACGAAGATTATCAAGGAGATTACCAACTTCCATTAAAGTCACGGGGAATTAATCTATGAAGTATAGGAACGATACAAGGACTTACAATGAAAATGCGCACACCACAACTTACCTAAGGAGTTTTTGTTGCAAACATTCTATAATGGATTAACCCCACTTATGAGAGGCATGATTGATGCAGCTTCAATAGGATCACTGATGAGAAAGATGACAGATGAAGCAGAAGAGCTAATAGAAGAGATGGCGAGTAATAGTTGCTTATGGAAAAATGAGCGGAGTAAACAAACCATTACCTTTTGAGAACAAAAAGGAGTTGTAGCTATTGACCAAATGATGGAGATGCAGGAAAAAAATTGACAACTTAACTCGACAGCTGAACAACATGAAGGCTTCATCCTCAACTTCTGTAAAAGCTGTGCAACTAAAATGTGAACTCTATAGACAGATAGACTATGATACAGTGGACTACTTCTTGATGAAGGATAACGATCTGGAGTAAGTATAATGCCCACATATCCCCTGGGAGGATATGCAAGTGTCACACTCATAAACTGAACAAACAAACCAAAAGCAATTTAAAACTTCCTTAAAACCAAATCAGGAAATCATACATGATATTACATTGACCTTAATACAAATTTGTTTCAAACTATACATTGTCCCAAAAACTGAACTTAATAAAAAAATTGTCCCAAAAATTGAAACCAGCTTGAAAGTAGTTATTACAGAAAAATCTTACAACAATTCAGACTTATAGACTTTATATACAAGCTAAAATAAACTCAAAATACATTTTAATCAAAACAAGACTTAGACTCCATTGGCCATTCCCAGTCTTTATAATCCTCACTTTAAAACTATACGGGGCAAATCCACCATGCTAAGCATATAGCTTAGTGAGTAATAACTAATCTATACATAACTGACAACTAATTATACAGAATCATGATATAACAGAAGCATGTATTAACAGTTTATCGAAATGATCAATTCAAACATAATGTACTCAAAACAAATTGTACAGAAAAAAGAACTGAATATAAAAAGAAGGTATAAACCCTTTAAAATTAGAACATAATATCTTTTGCTAGATAAAAAAAATCAAACATATTTCAAAATACAAAAAATCAGATGACTATTAATCCATGAACAGAAATGGGTAACGAGACTTATATAGAGGGAGACCGAAGTCTCGACACTGAAATGTCGTAGAGGGAGACCAAAGTCTCAACAACAAAGTGTTATAGAGGGAGACCGAAGTGTCGACACCAAAGTGTCACAGAGGGAGACCAAACTCTCAGCATCGAAGTGTTATAGAGGGGGACCAAAGTCTCGACACCGAAGTGTGACAGAAGCAGCTGCAGACCCTTTTAGGCATGCCTATTTACCCACAATTAGGACTAAACAGATTCAAAAATAGAAGTGTCTAAAATTCAATTCACATATCAATCAATGTTTTCATATCATGTATTCAAGCATATCACATTTTTACAGCTTTGCAAATCATTCAATGATCCAAATCAATAGCAAACAAAACAGTGAAAGCAAAACTATCAAATATTACTTATTAAATTACTTACAAAAAATGACCATCTAAATTACTTACAAAAGACCATCTAGATTACTTACAAAAACACTTAAGGATTACTTACTGAATTTCTTACTAATAATAATAACAACAACAACAACAACAACAACAACAACAATAACAATAATAATAATAATAATAATAATAATAATAATAATAATAATAATTCTATTAATATGAATGATGTAGCGAGATATATCATATTAGAATTTTTCATCTAAGATGTATGGATTTTATTATTTAATAAATTAAAAATTACTTATAAGGACATGATTTAAAAAGATTTATAAGGACACAATTAAATATTTAATTTTGCGATTAAATATTTAATTTTACAAAAATTAAAAATTTGACCATAATAAAAATAGAACAAATATTAAGTTTTACAAAAAAATTTACAAATGTTTCGTGCATGAGTCTTAAGCATAACACAGTGTGATGCATGGTACAGTAAAACTTCAATAAATGAATATTGTTGGGACCTGAAAAATTATTATCTTATACGGAGTTATTAATTTATCGATAAATGAATATTTTATTAATTTATCGATAAATTAATA
>JANITW010000008.1:39441710-39457509 GCA_027564335.1 Erythroxylum williamsii
TCCCCACACACACACTAGTTTTTTTTAATTGAAATTAATCAATTACAGCTATAAAGTCGTCTCAATTAGAACCATGTCTTTTTTGGTCATAGAACCATTCAATTCCTTAAGTGCGCTGCTCTAGAAAAACAGAAATGATTAAATATCCCGACTTCCAGCTTCTTGTCTGCGTTCACCTGAAACACCCAACCTTCACGCCGAACCTGCTTTGCCAAGCTTTTAGAGAATAATTAAGAAAGCAAGACTTGGGTGTTTGTTATTCTTTGAAGTTGTGATGAGAATATATTTTCACCGTCTTGTAGGGCAGTAAATAATGCTAATGACATATTAATTTTGTCTGCTTAATTAGTATCTTAAGGTATATAATTAGTTAAAATAGTTTTAGTTATTGATTAAGCTGAGCAGACTTTGTCTATACAGAAAAATTATAATCCACATAATTTACTAATATGATATGAATTTATCAAGTTATATAATAAAATGAAGTGACTATCAGATAAAATTGAGTAGTTTTGTGTTTTATGCAAACAAAATTCTAAAAAACATAGTCAACTCAAAAGGGTCCAGCTTAAGACATGAGATCAATTACACGACAATACAAGGCTCTTGAAATAATTGATGTTCATAGTAATTAGGTGATGAATATTTAGCTGCTTTTACACTTGTGAGGGATGTGATCCTCTGTACCCCATAATCTGTACCAATCTTGTGCCAAGCCATCCCAATCCTCCATTTATGTGGACTACCAATACTTTGCCAAGCCATCCCAAGGATTGGTACAGATTATGAGGTACGAAGGATTTGATGTGCACTTGTGGTTTCCTATGCAGACGCGCATATCGTAACAAGGGACGTCATACATCCCCCAAACTTTCTCGGAGACATGGAAGAGTTCTATGGATAAAAAATTGGTGAGTTGATTAACTGTTAAGCTGCTTCTCTCAATGAAAAATAAAACATATGTTTCACGCCTCAAGTTGATATAAATATAACAGTGCAATAGTTGACCTCTTCATGTCATAATGCAGGCACCGGCCTGTTTATATTATTTAGACCGAATGTAATTCGAATGCAGATTCCCCACACACACACTAGTTTTTTTTAATTGAAATTAATCAATTACAGCTATAAAGTCGTCTCAATTAGAACCATGTATCATAGAGCCATTCAATTCCTTAAGTGCGCTGCTCTAGAAAAACAGAAATGATTAAATATCCCGACGTCCAACTTCTTGTCTGCGTTCACTTGAAATGAAACACCCAACCTTCACACCGAACCTGCTTTGCCAAGCTTTTAGAGAATAATTAAGAACGCAAGACTTGAGTGTTGTTATAATAAAATGAAGTGACTATCAGATAAAATTGAGTAGTTTTAATTTGTGTTTTATACAAACAAAATTCTAAAAAATATAGTCAACTCAAAAGGGTCCAGCTTAAGACATGAGATCAATTACATGACAATACAAGGCTCTTGAAATAGTTGATGTTCGTAGTAATTATGTGATGAACACTTAGCTGCTTTTACACTTGTGGTCTCCTATGCAGACGCGCATATCGTAACAAGGGACGTCATACATGAGACATGGAAGAGTTTTCTGTGGATAAAAAATTGTTAAGTTGATTAACAGTTAAGCTGCTTCTCTCAATGAAAGGGTGGACCCGTACATATAGCAGCAGGAACAGGTTCACCATTAATGGACACACTTGGATATAATATTATAAAACTTGGGTTACAGAATATCAACGGCCAATGTCACAATCAACCGGCAAGCAAGCCATTCAATAAACTTTAGTACCCCAACTATTTGGCACTCACCCATGTGGGTTTAGTTAATGAGAAATATTTGGAATTGGCGATGCAGTGGCTACAACTAATACTAACACGAGAAAATATTATAAAACTTGTATAAAAATGTTGCTACTTTAACCAAATGAGACTCTAATGATGTTGTCAGTTTGAACTATCATCTCATTTAATTGTTAGTTTAGAGTATGGTATGCCAAAATCTGATTGATTGAAGCCATTAACATTTCTAGTCATACGTAGTTGTCGTCTTGATCAATTCTAATACAAAAGCAAAGTTTTTTTTTTATTACCCACGAGGTATTTTTTGAGGGTCTCAATTATAAGAAGATATTTTTAAATCATTCATTTACAGATTAATTTTTATTCGAGTCAGGTAAATTTCTTGTGGGAAGTAAAATTCTGATCCTAAATTTTAAACGGCTGCATAAGTAAAGAGAATTCAAACCTGCGATCTCACTTAAGTTATGAAAGGTACTTCCCAACTCATCACCTTGGGGTTAAAAGTAAACATTTTTAAACATTAGAAGAAAGCGATTTACATTTTGCTCCATACATACGACTACAAGACCCCCAAGCCCATCTTTAAGGCGAGCTTGAAACTATGCCAGATATCTTCATGACAAAGAACGGGTCAAGTAGTTTGATTTAGATTAGGTGTTAGAATCACTGTTTCAAGCTGATTAACATGAAAGTTCCTCTTATATATATATATATATAAACATTGCAAATTTAAGAAGCTTAGACCAAACTCTCCTATCCAAGATTGGATATCAATGGAAGCCAAAGGGGACGGCAGTAGTAACGTTGCCATAATATTTGGTGTTACAGGGCTTGCAGGGAGAGAAATAGCCAGAAGGCTAAGCTCAAAACTGAAATGGAAGGTGTATGGTATAGCTAGAAGGCCTGAGACCATACCTATCCAAAGTCCTCACTACCATTTCATCTCATGTGACCTGTTGAGCCCTGAAGAGACTCAGAAGAAGCTCTCCGTGTTAGCAGACGTGACTCATATGTTTTGGGTCACTTGGGCAACCCTATATCCTCTTGATAGCAGAGAATGTTGTGAGGAAAACAAGGCCATGATGTCCAATGCATTGAACGCTATTCTCCCCAGAGCCAAGTCGTTGAAGCACGTTTCTCTCCAGACAGGAATGAAGCATTATGTGTCACTTAAAGGGCCTTTCAGCAACAAAGAAGCTCGCTTCTACAACGAGGACTGTCCGAGAGCAAGTGCAGACTATAACTTCTACTATGTCCTTGAGGACTTGCTAAGGGAGAGACTAACAGGAAATAATGTGCCATGGTCTGTTATAAGACCTGGTCTGTTAATGGGTAGTTCCAATAGGACGTTATACAATGTCATTGGTAGTTTATGTGTATATGGAGCAATTTGCAAGCATTTAAATCTTCCTTTTGTTTTTGGAGGGACAAGGGAGTGTTGGGAAGAGGCTTGTATTGATGGCTCTGACGCTAGGCTAGTAGCAGAACACCACATTTGGGCGGCCACCAAAGATGAGATGTATTCTATTGATGGTCAAGCTTTTAACTCGATCAATGGCCTGAGTTTTACATGGAAGGAGATATGGCCAGTCATTGGAACCAAACTGGGCGCGCAAGTGCCGCAAAACATGTTTGTGAAAGACTTCTGGTTTACAAAAGCAATGAAAGATAAGAACAAAGTGTGGAAAGAGATAGTTGTGAAGAAAGAACTAAGGCAGACTGAGATGGAAGATTTGGCTAACTGGGATTTCATGGATATGTTATTTCGGTGTCCAATCAAGTTGCTGGGTACCCGAGACAAAACGGATCGGTTGGGCTTTACTACGAGATGCAAGACATTAGACTCATTCTTGTATTGGGTTGATTACATGAGATACGAGAACTTAATTCCCTGAGAGGGTCTTTTCTTTGTTTCTTTCTTTTTCTGTTGGGTTTGATTAGGATGAATACCTCGAACAAGAAAAATTAAAAAGTTTTGAGCTCTTGATCTCAAAGTTTTAGTGGAACTCTTCACTTTAAGTTTCGAGAGGGCAATCAGATTGTTGGTCTACTTTGGGTTAATGATGGTCAGGCAGTACTTGGTTCTTACTTTCCTTCTCGATATATTGTTTGACTTTCCTACGTTATTTTTTTGTCTCTTGTATCTCTATGATGGCTGTATATGTATGTAAAATTATACTGTATATGTTGATAATGCCTTTTTTGCCCCTCACATTTTTTGCTTCCCCTGATTTTGCCTTGGAGACAGGGTCAACAATAAGTAGATGGCTTTTGTTTTATGTCCCAATTCCTACTCGTCGAAGTAAGCGCTGCGCTGCGCTGGGTAGTCCATGTTTTTGGGTTACATTAGTTTGACCACGCATAGCTGTACATCCCGAAAACAATGAATAAGAAATTTTCGACGACTAGTGCACATCAAAACAAGTATGAATTCGAGGGACAAAGAATGGTAGTTTCTCGACATAGGAACCTTCCCCTGCTTTGAACGTAAAGTAAAAGTTGATTCCTTCGTACGTTCACTTCACACGAGTACATGGCATTATATTTTTATAGATAATCTGATATGTGTTTAGTAGTTAATTTAATTATTTAATGTGTTTTTATGATAAAAATTGTATTAGTTCATAAATATTTGTGTTTAAAGTATTCTTTAGGTGAGAATATGATTTTGAGCTTCAATTATATATATATATATATATGAGGTGTCGTGATGAGTTTGCTAGTATTTCTGAATATCCAAAATAGTTTAAGAGGAGACCCTAACCAAAACACAATCTCACCACGATTGTGACAATAGCACCAACATAGGCCCATCGGGACATAAGCTCGAGTACAAGGCCACGATCGTGGGAAATCTATCACGATCGTAATAGAGAGCAGATAAACCTACTGCATACAAATGAAAGATAAAGGTTAGAATCAGTTTGTGTCTGCATAGAATTTTTCATTAATTTTTGTATTAAGAAATATATTCTAAAATCATTATATAATGTGTCTGTGAATGCATTTTTATTATAATTGACGTTATGATTGTAAGTATTTTGTATCTGAAATGGTCCCTAATGATTAATAAAATTATGATGATTTGAGAAATGTTGGTAACTCTCATAAATGAAAATATTTATGAAATAAAGTTTAGTCCTGAATTTTTGATTACTAATTTCCGTGTACGAGTGAGATATAAAAAAAAATTGAATTGAGTTTGGAGTGTCTTAGTAGTAGAATGAATATGTTAGCACGCCACCTTTGCAGGGTACATACTCGAATATCACTCAAGATGTCGGGTACGCGTCTTGCAAAAGTGGGGTGCTATATTGTCTTTAGTAAAAAACCATTTCTAGTAGCCTTAACTGAGATCAAAACAAAATAGAAAATTTGAGCAAATTACATATCATGGGTCCTCAATGAAATATGATTTCAAACCACTGCATCATGCTTTTGGAAGAATTACCATTTGGTATAAAAACTTCAAAGACCCCTTATTCTCGGATTATACCCCTACTATACTTGATAGCCTGTTCCAAAAACACATCATACATTATCCCTTCAGATTTAACAACTACCTATCTGTGACCCTGGCTTCTTTGAAGCTTGCAAAAGGGAAGCAGACCTCTACTCTATGGGGACCAAGCAATTTTGTTGTGTACATAAGCTGGAACTCATCAAATATGAGCTCAAATTGTTAAAATCTATAAAGGATCGACCGTATCAACCATCCATTCCATTCTATCATATCAGAACTTGACGACATTCAATCCATGATAGCCTTGAGGCCTACTGATTAGCTGCTACTGGACACAAAGAAGATAGCTCTTTCAAAATACATGTAGGCTATTAAGAACATATTGATGAGAAAATAAAATTGAGAAAGTAGTAAATAGATGGCATGAAGGCCCCAGTGCTTGATGGTTTCAATGGATACATTTTCCAAAAATCTTGGAACATTACTGGAAATTTTGTGAAACAGGTTTTCTAAAAATTTTTCACAAAAGAAGCACTTCTTAAGGAAATTAATAGAACTTTCCTTTGCTTGATCCCTAAAGGCTCAAACCCTTCCAAGACTTTAGATTAATAGTATGCACCATCTTCTTTTACAAAATCATTTCCAAAATTCTAGCTACCAGATTGAAGAAAGCAATAACTCATTAGATTAGTGAGAAACAAAGTGCTTTTATGAGTGATCGACATATTAGAGATAATGTTCTTATGGTTCAGGAACTTCTCAAGGGCTACTCCAGATCCAACTATTCTCCCAATTATACAATGAAAATAGACTATTATAAGGCTTTTGATAATATCAGTTGGGATTTTTTATAGACAATGCTTAAAGTTTTCGGGTTTCCAAATATGTTCATTAAATGGTTGAGGGAAAGCATCTCCTTAGCTCCATTATTTGTGCTTACCAATGTTAGCCCAACTAAGTTCTTCAAGGCTACCAGGAGTCTTAGAGAGGGGGATCCTCTATCCCCCTACCTTTTCATTCTTTATATGGAAATCCTTACCTCAATCATCAAACAAGAAGTAAAGCTCAATCCCAAATTCATACATCATTCAAATTGCAAAAAGATTGATTTAACTAACCTTGGTTTTGTGGACAATCACCTATTATTTTAAAGAGCTCAACTAGGTTACATTATCACATTTATAAAGGCCCTTGACAAATTCAAAAGCTACTCGGGGCTGCAAATCAAATTCAATGAAATCCACTTTCTCATCTCCAAAAGTTCCTACAATCTCAAACCACTCATTGCACAATCTACGTAGCAAAAACTCAACTTTGTTGTAGTGTTCCTAACCTGGGTTGTTTGCTAGGAATATTCTTAGGTTGTTCAGAATCTGTCCTTACTCGTAGAATGGGTTAGTTCTGTTCGCTTCAAATCAAACGGTGATCATAAACTGTTCAATGTCTGCATTTGGAGCAATAATCAATTACATTTGGAAGGAAAGGAACCTAAGACTATTTGGTTCAAGCCCTACAGTTGCTGCAAACTGTCTTCAACTCCTCACCACATTTATACGGTAGATGGCAATACCTTGTAACAGGCATGCTCAACTTGATCTTGTTACTTCTAACTACAGGAGACTGAACTATACTGATTTATGAGCAGCTGAATTTAATGAATACCAAATTTAAATGTATCATGCAGGGACTGATTCAACGTGCATGCACTGTACCTGGAATGTGAGTGAACTTACAAGTTGTATGCCACTCTTTAACGGGTCATTGAGAGTATCCTTATCAGGAGTAAAGAACGCCATGCACCTGGAAACTATGAATCTGCAGTAATCAAACGACAGCTCCATTAGTTTGGACAAAATCGAAGATTTAGCCGCGGGATTGGACCTAACTAGTTGTCTTGGCCTTTTTGCAACTCTCAAATCTCAAATTTGATTAGCTCTTATCCGGGGCATGCACTAGGAGTCTTCCAGAGCAGACCCTCTTAGCTGCAAGCTTGCCACCGCGTGTAAGGGATGTATGTGACAATTGTCCTCCTTCGTAACTGAGATGTTGCCACCACTTAGGTTGGTTTTATTTGCCTGTTCTGTTGCTTTGTGTACATGGTGTTCAACTTATTTTGTAAAGCTTCCTTTATTATTGAAATTTAACTTCCACAAAACAGGAAGAAGAATACAATGACAAAAATTGTAAAAGGCTCTTGCTATACAAAATAAGACACTCTTTAACATATTTACATTAGCAGAAAGGTAAAGATTACGTTAGATAATATATAATAAATATAAATTACATATATACGTACATAGACGTAAATATAAATTAATTTTCATTTGTCACGATTTAAGTTATCGATCTATACTTTTTGTATGTAAAATTACTTTAAAATATTGAGACAAGAATTTTTTGAGAGTTCTAACATGTTTATTTTGTGTGTATATATATATTTTTTCAGACAAGGCATTTCCCCTTCCGATGTTGATACTTTACATCAGCTTTAGAACACCCCATTTGAGTAACTCCAGTCGTGTGACTTCCCCTATGTAGATTGGATCAGGTAACTTCAACCGATGTTACCGCCTGTCATTTGAGAAGAAATTGGCAAATAAGTTTCGAGGGATGCGCTCAATCAGAGAAAGGGATCCCTGGGAAGAGACCTGAAGTTTAGCAACCCTAAGGTAGGTAGATATAAGCATGTTCCGTACACAACAATCTATCATCACCACCATAACCATTGCTTCATTAACACCCAAAACTTAGCTGAAAAGGCTGCATATTCGTGGCTAATATACAAAAAAGGAGAGGCTGGAGATATAGGTCAGTATAACTAAAAAAGGTGCCAAAACCACAGTAGGTTACTACCCAGTTAACTCCCATACAAAAAATCTCTCTGTTAGCTAAACTAATACGCAGATTGTTTCACCCATCTTAGCGCTTGCCTTTATGAGGGTATGGAGTTGATTTCGCTTTGCGTTTCTCCAATTTGATGTTCTTGCCCTTGGATGCGAACCCATAGTCATCAGAATCATCGTCACTTTCGCCTCCGAATTTCTGTTTGGATTTCTTACCTGGGATTTGACATATAACGATCTTCCGGTCATCTTTCTGTTCCAGAGGCTCTGACCTCTCCTTCGGTCTCCAAATGAAAAGTGACCTGAAGACCTCATGCATTAGATCGAAAAGGAAAATCATCAGGCCAAACTACATGAACAAAGGATTGCATATTATTTGCCCTCCACAATCAACTTGTGTTCATTAAATTAAAAACCATGTAACTAGAACATACAAAAACAACTAACAATCATGTGACGCATCCATTAGCAATAAGGGAACCCAGATTAAATGATCTTCAATTTGCTAAATCAATGATTATGAGTTTCAAGGGACCATAAAGTTGGCTGAAGAGTAATTACGAACCAGCATTTCTGTCTCAGGTGTTAGAATTGGCATCTGGTAGATTTCTCATACAGACTACCGGAAACTCAAGCAAAAGGCCCAGCTTTAAAAAATTATAAAAAGAATGTTCCACAGTGAAACACAGAGTGAATAAGTGAATTCGGAACAACCTTGAACTGCCAGTTGCCAAGACATCATCTCGAGGATGCAACTTGTTGACAGGGCTGATGGTAGTTATATTAGGATCCATAACTTCAGCTACTAGCTGGCCATTAGTTATGTCAATGAAGTCTATGGGATGCAAGGCAGTACCATTGTAGTTCTCACTTATGTAACGGCCAATAACTGCCAGTGACTCTGCTGGGTCCTGCACCAAGAAGTGTCCCAGAATTTTCAAAGACAAATGAGAAGAATAAAATATGTAAATATGATATGATGCACATGTCAATGAACAGACTTATTCTTGCATTGCATCACCTTTGGATCCCATTCAGCTCGAAATGGAGTTAGATGCCTGTTAAAATCATGACTATGAACAATTTCCCGGCTGGGGGATTCTAAATTTCCAAATATGGAATCCCATATCCGGAGACGATTGTCTTGACATGTTGTGAGAATTTTTCTTCCAGACACTGGTGAAAAGTATGCCGAGTTAACAACACGCTTATGGGGAAGATCATAAAGAGAAGATCCTGCTTCCAGCTTACGCATATCCCAGATACGAGCCTGCGAAATGAACCTTTTTCATTCATAAGATGAGCAGAAGAAGATAAACAGAACATACATACATACAATTGAACAACAGCCCGAGACAAATCCATTTATATGCAGAAATTTATGCTGTCTCCAAAAGATCAACTTCAAAATAAGAGAATCTATTACTCAAAAAGTAGCTACAAGAGATCTAACATCAGAATTCAAACATCACAAAGTAAAGACAAAGCTGAAGGATAATTTACAACTTACAAAATGATCATTCCCACAACTTAAAAGGAGCTGCGGTTGAACAGGATTACAATGTAAGCCAACAACTTTGCTACCTCTCTTATGGATCAGAAGTGCTTCACTAGTTTTATTGTTTGAGCGCATATCCAACCTGCAAAGAAAGCAAAAAACCATTTTCCAAGTATATTAATGTTCAACAAATGAATATGGGAAATAAGACAAGAAGAGAAGAGATCACTGTTTGCCTGATGGCAGACTTTATCTTTGGTTTCCATTTCTATCCTTTTCTAATTAGCTGAGAAATTAAACAACTAGTTTTAAAATGGATACCAAAGTGCCAGCTTTCAGCAATATATCAAGTGAGTTTGAACATAATTTCGTAAGCATGAAGTCTATCAAAATCCCAAGCAAAACTGATGTGTATTCACACAATACAAACTTAGATATTAGTAACAAGGCAGCTCATTGGAAGATGAATACATGACATATAGAACTCACTGACAAAATTTACGATGGTCACGGGATTCAAAAGTGTACAAACTGATACATATAAACCTGCAATGAGTTATTTTCAAATTTGACATGCTTTATCCTACTCTTATTCTTTAATATGCATATATAACTTCTATATATGCAGTGAAAGCATGGAAAGATACTTACATATAGAGAAAACCAAAATTATCAGCAAACAATACAACACCTTTCTCTGAGTTGACATCCATGCCATAGAGCATTCTCCAAGTGCTTGGTCCCTATGGAGGGGGTTGGTTGATTAAAAGATATATACAAAAGAATAATGAATCACAGTGAACATGAAAAAGTGAGATTTCAAACGTATAATGTCTTTCATACACCAAAACAAAATTATTGCAGAGAAAAGAACAGGTGAAAATTTCGAACAGAACATGCCTCCAGAAAGTCATAAATTATGCAGTATTTAGCGGGAAAAACCTTTACCTGCCAGCCATCAGGATTCACATTCATTAGAGAGGATGAAATACCAGTCTCTAAATCAGTAAAACTGATAGTTCCATCAGCGGATGCAGCATATATGGTACCATCATTTAAAGGATTGAATCTACAAAATTTAGGTTACAATCTCCCGTGTTAATTGAGGAAAGTAAGCAAACATAATATACATGAAAAAGTAATTCATAAAGCAGCAAATATACATATATACTAACCGACTTTGTAAAGACAACTCACCTCATATTATTAACAATGCAAGAGTGTATATTGCCATACACCATTTTCTCATGCACTTTATCAAAATCCCAGACTCCAATTTGCCCTTTCTTTTTCCAAAATCGCAGAGAAAGGATAGATTTTAAGGGTCAATTGCAGGTCAATAAATGAAAAATACGAAAGAAAAGGTACTTATGAAACAAGAAACCACGTATCACTAAGATACTAAACGAACCAACCTTATCCCCGGAGAGAAGAATGTTATTTTTTGTTGGGTGGAATTCCAAACACGTCACCCTCCTGCTATGATATCTGATAACTGCACAGCATACTTGATCCGGTATCACATATGCTGGCTTGATCTACATCACAAGTGCAAAAAGCTCGGGGTGAATATCACAAGACAGACTCAATAGATCACTTTCAATAAAACCACAAACATATCCATGCGGTTCTCATTTTAAACTGAATTCTATATCAACCACAAAAAGGAATTATCTCAAGTAAATAAATATTTTCTATGTTGGGCAGTCAATATACCTAACACAATTGCAAGTGAAATACAAACTTTCATGAGTGAAGATCTTACATAAAATTTTTTATGCAAGTTCCATTAAAACATCAGACAAAATATTAGTCAGCACAGAAACATTGGAAGCATTAAATCAGAAACCAGTTTCACTGAAATCCAATAACTGGAACCAAAGAAAAAAAAAAGGTATGAAACTCTTCACTTAACCCTGGTCCAGCCCAAAAAGAAGAAAATAAGAAGTGCTTAACAAAAATCTCTAAAACAAAGGTGATGGAAAGGCTTACTGGATGGACATTTGGTCTAATCTGGCGAAGGAAAAAATATTCCAGACAATTTTGGGTATTCTTCATAGGTGCTGGGATGACTCCATGCTCAGAAGCCGCTCTATGTGGGCAAGTCATTGTAGTATGACCTGTCAATCCAGTATGTGAAGTCAAATATAATAAGAGAACTAATAAAGTCCAAGAATCAAAACCAACCAACTTTCAGAGAATATATATAACACAACAATAAACAAAACTAGTCAACATCAATACAAAGTGAAATCTAATTAGTAGGGAAGTCCATCATACTGCTAGTTCAAGGCATTGCTAAAAGCATTTACCAAGTACATTCCTAAACTTTCAACTACATTCTTAAATTGAGAAGCTTGGTCTATCCTTAAATTAAGCATCAGCTGGGAATGGTGCAAGCATTTAGTTTTGGTTTGATAATTGGACATCCTATAGTTCACTTATTCAGAGAGTTGCATTAGCACAACTCAAAAACCACATCCCATTGAATGCGTCTTCACTCATCCACAATGAAGAATGGATTAGCAATTTTAGAGGCTTCTCCTTACTTTCAGAGTACTTGCCTTCTCTTCCTAGTGCAATGGGAGAGGACAACATCATTTATCTGCCTAACCCAAGAGGTACATTTCTTAATAGCATCTCTCATAAGATACTGTCAAGTGATGCTCTTTGGTTTGCTATTATTTGGAGACAATCATTAAATCCGAAAGCTTCCACTTTCACTTGGTTAGTAATAAAAAATCAACTCAGGATCAAGGATAGGTGGTTTGGGAGTTATGATCCCATTTGTGCTTTAAGTAAACTTATAGCAAAGAGTCGGAATAATTTATTTTTTGAATGTAGCTACACCCAGGCAATCTGGAGTAGGATAATGAGTACGCTACAACTACCCAGGTTTACTTTTGAATGGAAGGAGACACTTAACATGAGGACCAAGCCAGGTGAACCAAATGGAACACTTACTAAAATAGTTTTTACTACCACCATTTACTCCATTTGGAGAGAGAGAAACAAGAGATTATAAAAGGAAATCCAAGAAGGAAAATATCAGATCGCTGAACACATCTTCAGTTAGGTTCGAGCCGCATTCATAGCCCACAACAAGCGCAATGCACTTCGCAATGAGTTGAAAAATAGCTGGAAGTTGTATCTAATCAATTTAGCTCTTTATAGACACTTGCAACTCATTATAATAGTGTGATAGCTTTTAATATGATTAATATAATTTCTTTCATTTAAAAAAAAAAAGTATGTTCATATAAAAAAGAATAGGACTTGAAATAAGCGCTATCGTCAATCAAGCCAAAGTCATCACACACCGGGCATTTTGCAGAGAAAGCAGGGTTTCATAGGACAATCTACGTAGGTAGCTCCCTTGAATCCAGCTTCATGGCCTGGTTTCTTGCAAACCTGAACAAAACCCCCACGAGAAGCACAGAAAAACAAGCAATCAGCAGTACCAAACATGATAAAACCCAAAATAGAGCGAAATTAGTAAAGCGAAAAAAAAAAAAAAACATGGAAAGGTTGTTACTTTGCAAACTTTTTGGAGTCTTATAGTGAGTGGTACATCCCCTTTCTTCTTCGAAAATAGTTCTTTCCCTTTCTTCATCATACCCATATCTCCTATTTCAACCTCATCGGTTTTCCCATTCTCTGCTGAATCTTCGAACTCTGTTTCTGATTCCGATAGTGAACACTCCGCTTCTTCACCGTCATCATCGTCATCAGAAGTGCTCTGATTAGAGTCCGAGTCCCTCTCGATCACCACTTTCGGAAACGGCATTCTTCTCGTCTGTGGGGCCATTTTTTCTTCGTGTTTCGCGCGACTAACAACCAAACATGATACGAAGACTATGTCGTTCAAAGTCAGAAACGGAAAATCTATGAAGAGGGAATTCAGACAAAAAGTTGAAAGCTTTGCCAACAATCCGACCCAAGAAACCGACTTCCAGCAATATATAGTCAGAGTTACTAAACTGTCCTTGCCACTCCACTTCAACAGTTCCTCGATATCTGGTTCAAGTGGGCATTCCCGGCATTAAACGCCAGGTACGTGGCGGGAACTGACGTGGCTGATTATCTGCCGCTAGGAGTAGTGCACGTGGAACATAATGTGTTGTCCAAACGACAGCGTCACCAAGCCAGACTAGCATGACACTTGTTCATCGGCTTCCCAGAAGACGGCGTTTATTCTTGAACTTAATGCCTAGCTCTCAATAAATGGCATTAAGAACCAGATAAAAATCAAGCAAGGCAGCTTAAGAACCAAAACGATTCCAAATCGGACTTCCATACAGGTATATATCATAAAGACAAGAAAAAAGAAAAAAAGCTCTCGCTTCCAAGCACTTCTCGTGGCAAAAAATGGGCTCTTGTAGTATAGGATATACGAGCTTCAATTATGCATCTAAGATCGAACGTGAACATGAATGAATAACAAAAGCACAAAAATTACTTACAGTTTCATTTCTATAAATTTGAACGAGCTTTTTGAGCCGGAAATATTTATGTTTTCGTAACAACCTTTAAGAAAGTTAATCACTGGATTATTGGTAATATCTTTCTGTGACTTTTTTAACGAGTGAACCTCCAGACAGGTAAGAGAACCTGAATGTTAACGATTTGCTTAAGTCACTACATGAGGAGACCTTAACCTTGCGTGTGTGTGTATAAGTAACTGCACGAAGAGAACTTAATCTTGTATATAAATATATATTGCATATCCAATTTTTCTATCACAGGTCTAATATAGATTTAGTTCATACTAACTAGGGTTTATTTTTTCGTCAAATTTGAGCCTATTAACTCATTTTTTTATTGGGCTACTTTATTAATTTTAACTTGATCAAATTCGATTTACTTAACCATGAATTTATTAGAACCGTTCAAATTGTAATTAATTGTTATCCAACTTTATGAAAATTTTTAAAATTCACCCCTTAGACAATAATTAATTATAGTAGTTATAATAATTATAAAAATAGTAAAAACTGTTAAGTTGAATCAATGTATAGGTCAACCAAATTTAAAAAATCATTTGATTCAAAGATAATGAAACTCCACCTTTAAAATGAAGTCCATTATTATGTCTCATAAGACTTTCAATATCAAAAAGTATTAAATACATCTATCATATATGACATAGATCCAATACAATCACGCAAATCTAATATCTTACTAATACGAATGAGAAAATGGAGTGTGACAAACTAGGATAACATCTGTATGATCTGAAATATATCATCTTTTCATTTGTAGATCTCAATTTCTCTAAACTTTATGCTAAATGGTATTAGAAAAATTTGTTTTCTCTTATTGAATGCTAAATTACATTAGAGAAAACATGTATGGGATTAAATACTTATATACCCCTATATCATATCAAAATTTATAGATATATACATATGTTTATATGTATCATAATGACATAGACTTAAGGTTAATCTGTATACATAAACCCAATGACCTTTTAAAATGCATAAGATTGACACAAATATTAAGACTTTCACAAATATTACAACAATATATGACAACATGTATGATTGAGTGAAAAATGATTATCATCTTTATTCATAAAACATATTGTCATAATATATGAAAAATGTATAAATGTATAGGAAGCAAACACAATGATCTCTAACTAATAGTGTCTGAGGACTTCAATACACTCATATTATATAGACATCACTAAAAAACATGTGGGTGAAGTCTTTTAGTCAAAGGATCAGTAAGCATATCCTTATTCCTCAAATGCTCCACTTTAATGTCACCTTTTTGGATCAGTTCCTTGATGGTCAAATACTTGACCTCTAAATGTTTAGATCATGTGATGCTCTTATAGTCGTTACTGAGCAATACAACAGAAATATTATCACAATATAACCAAATGGGTCTGACCATTGAATTAACCACAGAGAACTCATAAATCAAGTTTCTGAGTCAAACCGTCTGTATAGCAGCCCTATAACATACCATAAACTTGGCATACATAGCTAAGGAAGTCACCAGTGTCTCCTTGACACTCTTCTACGATACTGCATCATCTATTAACATAAAGATATATCTTGATATGTGTAGGAAAATCCCGGGAGGTACATCACATGTACCTGCAGCGGAAAACAAAAATTTTTGTTCCCGGGACCTTCCCGAACCCCAGGATCCCGGTATCCGTATGAAGACATCAAC
>JANITW010000008.1:39695573-39706319 GCA_027564335.1 Erythroxylum williamsii
TCATATCTCTCAATCCCGACATCGAAAAATAGCAAACTTTATGTCCACAAAAAGCTCTCGACAGAGGCTACAATTTTTATGTTGATCATTTTCTCGAATTTGACCTAAATCAAAAGTCAACTTTTTCCTCAAAAAGTCAAACTTCCAAGCTAACTTTGACTTATCATAATTCTCACTCCCGATATCGAAAAATATCAAACTTTATGGCTACAGAAAGCTCTTGACATAATCTACAAGTTTCATGTAGATCATTTTCTCAAATTTTGACTAAATCAAAAGTCAACTCTCAAAGGCCAAAAAGTCAACTATTTCACAATTTCTCATATTTTCACACTTTCTCTTTTTACTTCTTGCTATTTCACTTCATTTCAATCAACCCATTCACTTTTGAATATTTCTTATTTTTACTAAAAAATCAGTGTCCAACGGTGAATCCATTTTGAAGAATGCATGCAACGCCAGTTATTAGCCATGAATCCATTTTGAATAACCAAAGATAAAAGCATCTGTAAAACCTTTTACTATCTACTATTCATCGATGGGACTAATAAAGATGGTGGTCATCTTATTCACATCTCTTCCAAGGTTTTCAACGTTTCCCAAATTGCTTCCCTCATGCACTGTTAGACCTCAAACTCTTCTTGAAAGTTAAAACTATTAAATGAGAAATTATTGACAATTAGTCATGTGTAAAGAAAAGAAGAATTCTTGAATTTTGAAATGAAGTAGAAAGGATAGTTAGGACAAGATGGGTTATATGTGAAATATTGGAAGCTATAAGTTGAAACAAGTATGCTTTAGTATTTTAGCCATAACTTTTTCTCTAGTTATTTAAATGAGATGATATTTGATTTGGAGTAAACTAGAAAGATAGGGCTACAAATTGGCTGATGAAATTGAGTTCTAATTTAGTCTTTAAGAATATCAATTTTTGGATGGAAATTAAGCACAAAATATTGTTTTAGTATAAGAACAATCCGAAAAAATTTTAGGTATAACTTTTAGATTATGGAACCAAATTGAATAATTTTGATGTCATTAGAAAATTGAGACAATGAGGAACATTTATCTAGAAGGAAGTGTTATCAAATTCCTTCAATTACCTGATCAGAAAAGGTCTTGATTTTGGAAGAAGTTAGGCAATAACTTAAATAAATTTTGAAGTATTGATAGATTAATTATATTATTTTTTGTGGAGTTAATTAGCATGTTAATGTGAGTAAGGTTTTATAACATAGGTTAAATTGAATTAAGGTGGCAAGATTGCATGAGGGGCAAAATTGCAAGTCACTTAAGCATTTAAGTTACAAGGCATATTAGGAAGGGTAGAAGGGTCTTTGTGTACACATTAATGGCAAAATTGTAAATAAAAGTGTGGGTTTGATTTTAAGGAAGAAGCAAGAATGAAAATTGGAGAGAAGAGGGAAATGAGAGAGAGATCGTGGAGAAGAGGAGAAAAAGAAGAAAGAGAAACTAGGGTTCATCTTGGCTTGGCTTTCAAGAGGAAATTTGAGAATGTTCAAGAAGGGAAAAAGGAAGAGGGAGATTAGAGCTTCCATTGGAGCCAATGAACACATTGTTTGGTGAAGATCCAAGGTAAGTGGGATTTTAATCTTTGGAGTCTTGAAAGGGGTTTTAGTTCAAATAGCTTAGAAATGTATGGGTGTAAGGATTCTATGATCAATTTTAGTGAATATGTCTTATGGGTTTCCCAATTGGAATGCCTATTGATTTGGAAATTTTATGTCAATGTTGAAGAAAATCAAAAGAGGCAAGAGGAGGAAGAGTAAAGACTTCTTGATCAAGTTTATGAGCAAGGAAATAAGGTGGGTTTCATATTTATAATTAAGTAATGAGCCATTGATGTTTTGTTCAAATCAAGAAAGAAAAATGATTTCAATTACTTCAAAAAGATTTCTTTTATTGCTTTTGAATGATTTGTGATATTTTTATATGTTTTGATGTATGAATTTTGATGATGAATTGTGAATTGATGATAGATATGCATATGAATTATGTCATGCTCATGAAAGACAAGTTTTTAAAAATATGCCATTTAGGCAATTGTTTTTCAAGTCATGAATTACATGTTATGTGGGTTTGTGGTGGTCCCCTAAGTATGTCAAGTGTACTTGTTTAAAGGCTTCTGCTGCCTGCTTGCTAGTGGCATGGAGCTCCTTCACGAACTCCCATAAGTTCATGGCTACGTAAAATCATTATGTAGGATTGCTTTAGCATGTTCTATTCACGGCTACACAGGACCCTTAGGGGAAATGTGTAGTACATTCTATTTTGGATCCACCCAAACCATTTCTGATGTGCTTATGTGTTTATGAATTGTGAACAAGTTGAAAAATGCATAAATTGTGTTGTTTGTGATTTTGATTACATGATAAGAATTTTGAGAAACCTGTGTTTTATGATCCAATAAGAATTTTCTATGTGAAAGAACTTTTTGAATGGTTTTTCTTGTTGTTCATTATAAGCATGTTACTCATGGGCTTTAAAGCTCACCCCCACTCTCTTTCCCCCATTCAGGTGATGAGCAAGAGATCAAGTGAAAGGGTATCAAGGCATAAACTCGAATTTACATGTTTTGTGTTGCTTTGGAGTAATTTATGTAAAACAAAGCTATAATTTCATTTTGAGCAATTTTTATTCAAGTACCATGTGTAATTTGGGGATTTTGGAATATTAATGTATTGTGGCTTGAAATTCCATTAAAGTTTGTAAAACTCTTAATTTATGATGTTAATGAAAAATGGATTTGTGTATGGACATGAAATGTGAATTTGTATATGGATGATGATGATGACTGTTGAGCATGAATGGTTGGTATATATATACATATATATTCACATCAGTGAGATGTTATGGAAAAGAAAATAAAAATTATGAATGGATAAGAATGATGTTGCATTAGTTAAGGAAATGAATTTGGGAAAATTTTTAAGATTTCATAAGGGTAAGAATTCTGTTCTGACTTCAACAGGAAAACTGTATTGATTTAGTTAGAACTAGACCAAGTTGTGTTCACAAAAGTTGTAGCTTATCCCCTTAGCTTTCCGACGCTATAAAGTATGTAAATTTTAGGGATCGGAGTTAAAAGATAGGAGCATTATAAGTGATGATGCTGCATAGGAAATATGAACATGATAGCTATGGTGAATGATGAGATTTGTGGTATGTGAAGAATCATTGAGTTGATATTTGAGAGCTTCTATGAAATCATTTTTGTAATTGGACATTTAAGAAGTGATAGTACATTAGAAGAAGTGAAATTGGGAAGATTATGGGTAAATATGAGGTTATATTGGATGTAGGAAGGATTGGAGAGGCTTTGGAGGGGTTTTGGGAACTCCTATGTTCGTTAGATGGACTTTAGGTCCGTTAAATGGACCTTATTGGGTGAGAAAGGACTCCTAAGCCAGTCTATGTCCATTAAATGGACTTTCTTGGCCAAATTTGGCTCCTAGCCCAACAATGTTCATTAAAAAGACATGGATGTCTGTTAAAAGGACATTCACGGGATAACTACAGTAAATTACAATTTTTGACCTTTTTAGAGGCAGAATCTCATTTTATGGTCTTCACGAAAGTTGTATATCTAGAATTCTACTTTCAAATGATTCAAACATGAACTCAACCAGACATATGTAGCAAAAGTTATGGAATTTGATCCAAGAGAGGTACAATATGAATAAGGACTTAAACATGTTGAATTCATTTGGTCATAACATTCCAATCTGATCTTCGAATGAAGTGATTCTTAAAGTGATAGTTTCCTAACACATTTATCTATCTCTTCATAAAAATTGGGATCTTTTGGAGTTGATTTGAGAAGGTTTGATGGAAAGTAAGTGAGAGGTTAGTTGGGAGAGCATGATTGGGGTACGAATACACTTTAGATTTTTAAGCATATCTTGAGTTATAGAGCTCCAATTGAGATAGTTCTTGCTTAAAATTAAACTAGAGATGTGGAGATAATATTTTTTTAAGGAAGTCAATTTGATTTTGGTGATTGACTAGTGTGAGAACACCACCTTTGTGAGATGACAGGGTTATTAGCTCAAGGCTTATGACTCCGAAATGATCATTAGACTCTAGAATCAAGGTCCAACATGTTTAGTATCAAAGCTTAAAGATAAACCAATGATGGTCAAGTTTCATGATCCGAAGTTGGGCTCCGCAAGTGGGGTCCAACAATGATAGTGATAGAAACACCAATATAGGCCCATGATCATAGCAGGTAAGCCATGATCATAACAGAATGTTGGCCCCGAAAATTTTTCATTGAAGTTAAGCATGATTTAAATAATTTTTAAGGTTTTGATAGATTAATTATTTTGGAGTTATTTAATTATGTCAAATTTAGTAGGATTTATTACACAGGTTAACGAAATTAAAGTGTTAAGGTTATAAGAATGTTCAAGGGTATTTTAGGCAAGATACTTAAGTATAAAAGACCATAAGCTTATAAAGAAGGGCAAAATTGCCATTTCATGCTCATTAAGGATAAAATTGGAAGATGAAAATGAGATATTGCACTTAAGAGAAGGAAAAATGTGAATTGGGAGAGAAGAAGAGAAAATAATGAAGAGAGGAAGAGAGATTTCAGTGTTTGAGGAAAAAGAAGAGAAAATATGCTAGGTTTTGATTTTTCTTAGCCTTCAAGAGAGATTTTGAGGTTGTTCAAGAAGAGAGAAAGGTAGAGAAAGATAAGAGCTTTCATTAGAGCCAAGAAACTCTTAATTTGGTGAAGAATCAAGGTAAGATCATTTTGAATCTTTTGGATTTTTTGAAGGAATTTAGTTCATGGAGTTTAGAAAATGCATGGGTTTGAGTATTCTAGAATCAATTTTAGTGAATTTTGCATTATAGGATTTTCAATTGGATTCCTATTAAATGGGGTTTTGCCATTGATGAAGGAAATCAAGAAAGGCAAGAGGAGTAAGAGGAGAGGCATTTTGAGCAAGTCTTTAAGCAAGGAAATTTAAGGTGGGTACATGTTTATAATAGAGTAAATAAGCCACTAAATGTTTTCTTCGAATTAAGGAAGTTAATGATTTCAATTGGATCATAGGTGTTCCATTTATTTCTTCTTGAATGGATTAGGAAATTGTAACATGTTTGATATATGAATTGTGTAACACCCCGCTCCCGCAAGACACGTGCCCGACATCCTAAGAGATATTCGAGTTCATGCCCCGCGAGGGTGTCATGCTAAAACACCCAATCAATCAAAACGTGGTATAATTTTTTTAATACAATCAAATACGAAGAAATCAGTAATCAATTTGGGCCTGCTTTCATTCATAAACATCTTCAATCAACACATTACAATTAATAGAATTTCAATAACTAATTGAGGTCCATTACAAATACAAAACACTATTTTATAGAAATTGTGGAATACAAATTTATACAAGAATAGGATAACACTAATGTAGATGCGTATTGATCTCGACCTCTATCTTTCCCTTGCATGTAGTAATTATACTCTTGTTTGCATAAAGGGGTATTCTTCTGATTCTTGGAAATATTTTTCAAATTTTGGGTGAGTTTTGTGAACTCAATGAGTGACTATCGTCGATGGCTCACCCAGTCATATAACACATAATCACATTCACAACATTTCACACTTCACATTCAATAGATATAATCATTCATATTATGCATATGTAGTGCACATGAGGCCCACTTTCTATTTGTTACTTTGTTGTGACCGAGTGCCTAAATTGTCCCATATAGGGCTCATTGATAACTGTCCCTTATCCGCTTGGGGGATATAGGGCTCATTAAATGTTGAGCTTGAAGCTTTGATTCACTTTTGAGCTCGAAGCTCACTTTTACTTATTGAGCTTTAAGCTCTGATCGATGGCTACTCTGTTCACAACAGCCATTATGTTTCATGCATTCATGAAATGGAATGCATCAGTCACATTTGCATGATCCACATTCACTCACATTCACATATCATCGAACCATAATCCGGCATTCAACAAGAGAGTTGAGTATCACTTTTCATTTACATGCAAATGCACATTCAAAACACATTTATCATCGAACCAAGGTCAACATTTAGCAATCATATTATGCACACTTATTTCATCTCATTCACATACAAGTAGCACTTCAAATGCCAATCAATACAAAATTCAAAACAGAACAAACAATGAAATGAGACCATCTCGGTCTACTCACAGTACACTCCAGTTTAGCATTTTCTTCCAAATTTTGGAAACGTCTGAATGCAAACATTTATCCTAAACATCACAATTATGCAATATGCATGTTGCACATATATTAATAACTTTGCACAATTATAAGCATTCATTTATACGTACATGTGTATATGGACTATGTACAATGCAAGTTCATGACAATTCCAATTATTTATCCATCAATTTCATCACAAATTCATTCCCATATCAAAACTCATCTAAGTATAATTTATACTTAGGATTAAACCTCACTCAAAACATTGAAATCACAATTCATTTCTCATTGGCTTACTTTCAGATTTTTCCAAGACACACTTTCGGGTCTATTGTTTACATTCAATTAGAAATTGAAAATGAAGTAATTTGTTCATACTCTCTTCTATAAAAGTGTTCATCTATGTCTTATCTTTCCATTGATACCAAAATCACTCAATTTGGTTTAGTAATTTGGAAGATATTCCTTAAAAATTATCGGATTGTTCATATTAAAAAACAATGTACTATGCACAATTTCCATACAGTAATTCAACATCTTAGTGACTGAATCATATTTTATATTTTACACATTATTTGTATCACTATTTCTCTAGTTTACTCCAAATCAAAAATCATCTCATTTTGATTCCTATAGATCCATATATAATCAAAATACCAAAGTATTTTCAGTGAAACAACACCAGTCCATACCATTTCAACAAATTATCTCACTTTCGTTAAATTAATCTTTTCAAATAAATTAATAATGCTAAAAAAATTTAGAGGTATAATAATGTCTTAATAATCAATGGTTTAAGAATCAAGTCATTTGGAAGTCTAGAGAAGAAGTTATGATAAAAAAAAGCAAGATTATTTAGTAGAAGAGAAAATCCCAAATGCACGATTGTGCTTAAGCACGAGGGTGCAAATTCACTATAACCCAAAGTCACCGTTACGCTTTTGCACGATGGTGTTTTTTGCCTAAGATCTCAAAAGTCACCGTCGTGCTTTTGCACAATGGTGGTTTTCCACTTAACTCAAAAGTCACCATCATGCATATGCATGACGGTGTAATTCTACTTCTTCTTCTCCACCAACATCTGAACTTTAAAACTCCATAAATTTTGATCCAAAAATCAAAATTTTGAAAACTTTATATCAATGAAAAGATAAAATAAATATCTAAAACTTTCATGAAGGCAACTGTGTCAAAACCTCTCTATATAAGAACATAAAATTCATGGAAGTTTCAGATCAAAAATTCAACTCTCTAACCATCTATTCCCAGAAAATATCCAGATGACTTTCATTTTCAAAAATCCAATACTTCAAATTTTTATTTCAAGTATTTTGACTCCATTTCATTAAACTCATTCACCATAAATTCATACCACTCCAAAATATACGAGTTTAATCAAAAACCATCAAAAGCCAAAAATTCATATTCATCCTATTCATACTCTATTACTTTTATGCATTTTCAACTTTCATTCTCAATCACTATTCTTCCTCTCAACTTCCATTTAAACAATCATTCCCATCTCAAATCATTATTTTACAATTACTCTTCAACCCAACAATCATTTGCTTGATCATCTCTAAAGTTTTCATCAACTCACGTACAACACATATATATATAAACTTGTACAGTAAAGAACAGAGCACATATCTCCTTTCCATATCTAATTTTCTACACTAATCCTATACACCATTTTATTGCTATTTCAAGTCCAAAAACTATTTTCACAACATCAGATCACTAAAAATCCATCAAAAACTAAATAACATTATAACCAAAATTTTCATCTCATCCACAATGTTCATGAAACAATATATATATATATATATACATAAATGCCATGATCCTTGCACTAACAATAATTCATCAATTTATTTCATGAATCCACAACTCTAAAGGATTTTATTCACTACTTGTTAAAAATTCCAAAAGCTTCAACTATCTTTAAGCCCTAACTCCATGCAAGAATCACGTATTTACTGTGTAAGCTGACCAACTTTTGGTTTTCCTTAGGTAGAAAAGACGATTAGCAGTGTGGTAGAGGAAGGAAAAGCAAAGTAATTTCTCATAAGGAGTTTGATGATAAACTTTGTATATGGAAAGAATTTTAGACAAGCTGATATGATAAAGAAGGAAACTTAGGAAAACATAGTCTTTTAACTCACATATATCATTACTTACTTTCTTCAAGGTTTTAGAAAAAATCACTTAGTCAATGACACTTGTCACTTTCCTAATGCCTAAACTCTAATTTAGTTTCTTTTGAAACTAACTCCATTTAACTCTCATCTTTACAATCCAACAATCTCCAAATCTTCATTTGATTTCTTTTCTTTTTTTTCCTATTTTCCATAATACTCTATAAATTCTAAAATAAGTCCTAAATTCACCAAAATTCACAAATATAATAATTCCACTAATTAATAAAATTTTCAATATAAATAAATTACAAATTCACAAATTTCCCAAAAATCACAACTCAATCCAAATATACCAGGAATTATTCATGAATGCATGTACAATTATTTTCATGTGCAAAAAAACTTACTATTCATGTGTATGTGTATGCCATGTTATGCATAAAAATGAAATGTGTTTTTTACTTTCTCGACGATTTCTCTCATTTATTGTTTTTGCCTTAACATGGGTAATAGGATGTTACAAATTGTGTTGATGATTTATGAAAAGACTTTGAAAATGATTCTTTTTGAAAAGATACATGCTTATAAAAATAGGTTTTCGGAAATGGTTTTTGAAATATCACATGTTTATAAAAAACAAGATTCCAAACTATGCCATTTGGGCAAATGGTTTTCAATTCATGAATTACATTATGTGGGTTTGGTGCAATCCATTCAAGTATGTCACGTGCATATTGAACAAGTTAAAGGCTTCTCCCGCCTACCCGCTTGTGACATGGAGCTCCTTTATGGACTCCCTCAAGTTTATGTCTACGCAAAACCACTATATAGGATTGCGATAGTACGTCACTACACAGGACCATTATATGGAAATGTGTAGTTCATCATTTTTATGGATCTACCCAAACCATTCTGATGTGCTTATGTGCTTATGATATGTGAACAAGTTTGATACATTCATGTTTTGTAGTTTCTGAATTGACTACATGATGAGAATTTGAGAAACATGTGCTTTATGGACATAATCAGAATTTTCTATGACCAGTGAATGTTTTCAAAGGTTTTGTTTATTTTTTCGTTATAAACTTGTTAACTATGAGCTTTTAAAGCTCACCCCCTTTTCGTCCCATCTTTAGGTGAAGAGAATGAGATCGAGTAACCAAGATTTGAGGCATCATTCTACTTTTGTAATGTTTTTGTATTTTAAGTTAGATTGTGTTAATGCAAGGCTTTAGTCGTACTTTAAGTATTAATTATTCAAGAATCTTTTGCATTTTGGGATTTTGTGAAATGAAGTATTGTGACTCAAAATGCCCATTAAATGCTTTGTAAACTCTTATCCTTATATTGTTAATGAAATATGAATTATGTATGCATGATGTGAGTTGAAATTAGATATACTTGAAAAAGTTATCCACTTGAGTTGATGAATTTTGAACATGAATTGTTATGGCTTATAAGTCAAAGGTTATGGAAATGAAAGATAGGATTTTGTGGATGATGATATTTGGATGTAGGTGATGAATCAAATAAGTAGAGATTAAAGAGTTTAATGAAATAAAACTTTGTAGTTGAATTGTTATGAATGATGTTTCATTAGAGGAAGTGAATTTGGGACAATTTTCATGTCTTTCATAAGGGTAAAATTTGTATTTTTAATCCAGGGGAAAAACTATACTAATCTATGTTGGATTAGACAAATTTGTCTCTTATAAGTTGTAGTTTATCTTTCTAGCTTTCCAACGCAATATAGCTTGAAATTTTTGGACATTGGAGTTGAGAGATATGATCATTAGAAGTTTGTGATGTTGCATAGGATGGACATTCGGGACAGCTATATTGATTTGAAAATTTAACCCTTTTGGAGGCAAAATATCTTTTTGGATCTTTATAAGTTGTAAGTCTAGAATTCCTCTTCAAAACGGTCTTTGAATGACCTTAATCCGATATTTCTAGTGAAAGTTATGCCCTTTTTTATCAATATAGGTCAAAAGAAGAAGAGCATGAAGGAGAAAGTTGCAATCGTGACTCTGCGGGCTTGCGCAAAAATCGTGATCGCAACCGACAGATCCTCCCCCCAAACCTGAAACTGTTCCACTCTTTTGACTATAACTTTGTCGTCCGAACTCCAAATGACCTGATTTTTAAACCAATAGATTTCTAACATATTTTTTGTCTCTTCATAAAAATTTATAGATTTTATTATTGATTCATAAAAGATTGATCGAATCAAAGTAAGGGTATTAGTTGGAAGAGCTTGAACTGGATATTTCACTAAACATACTTTGGTACCTGGTTCATATCTTGATATATAGATTTCAAAATGAGATGATTTTTGTTTTTAAATAAACTAGAGACATAGAGCTACAAATCCTCTAAAGAAATT
>JANITW010000008.1:39818641-39831935 GCA_027564335.1 Erythroxylum williamsii
GGTTTGATCTAATTGCAAGGTATGGGACTTGAATCCCATATCGATTAAATACAAAGTTGATATGGGATTTATAAGGACTTTGGGCTCTCCACCCTCATAAGTTAGCTTTTGGGGTGTGACTCTCCTAAACTCTTTATCAATTGGTATCAGAGCTATGGCTACCAACAAAGAACGCATTGAGCTTTTGGAGTCTGGTCTTAGTGGGCTCCAAAATGATTTCACTCGAATGGAAGGAGGATTAAACGACAAACTCAAGCAATTCGAAGAAGCCATAAGCAAAATGTCTGCTTTACTTGTTTCTAATCGAGTACCTTCCAATCCTTCTATTTCTGAACCCACCACTCAAACACCAATTCATTCCTCAGCCAACCCATCCCCAGGAGACACGTCACAAACCCAAACAGAAGGAGGTCGACAATTGTTCTTTTCGAAACTGGCCAAATTAGAATTTCCACGATTCTCAGGAGGAGATCCAACCGAATGGTTTGCCAACATCAATCAGTTTTTTGAATACCAAAATACTGTGGAATCACAAAAGATACTGTTAGCTTCTTTCCATTTAGAAGGAGAGGCTAACCAATGGTGGCAGTGGTTACAACGCTCTTGGTAGGACGAACAACAGGAGTTAACCTGGAAGCTATTTCAAGAGGAGATTTGGGCTCGGTTCGGACCAACTGATTGTGAAGACTTTGATGAAGCCTTAGCCAAAATCAAACAAGTGGGCCAATTGCGAGAATATCAACAAGAGTTTGAAAGACTTGGAAATAGAGTTCATGGGTGGTCTCAAAAGGCTCTTGTTGGAACCTTTATTGGGGGTCTTAAACCAAACGTGGCTGAGGGCATAAGGATGTTTAAACCTAGGACCTTGAAGGAAGTAATTAGCCTCGCACGCATGCGAGATGAACAGCTGCAACGTCAACAAAAAATTACAAGGTCCAGCAATCGTAACACTCATGACTTTGCTTCTTTAGCAAAGACCAGAACCACCACTACTCTCAAAAGGCTATCGTGGGAGGAGATGCAGAAACGACGAGCACAAGGGTTGTGCTTTAATTGCGATGAGAAATTTTCCCTTGGACATTGGTGCAGAAATCCCCATTTATTACTGTTGGAAGGCTGTGATGGAGAAGATGAGACGGAAAGTTCATTGCCAGATGAGCCAGAAATTTCGCTCCGTGCGATTTCTGGATGGAGCACTCATAACACCATGCGGATTTTGGCAAAAATTGGCACACAAACATTAGCGGTCTTAATTGAAAGTGGGTCTACACACAACTTCATCAGTGAGAGACTCGCTAACCTCTTGCAATTACCAATTACCCCAACGAAGGCATTTGAAGTCAAAGTTGCTAATGGAAAAACCTTAAGATGTCAAGGGCGATTCAATGATGTTCAAATTTTCCTCCAAGGTATTCCTTTTGTCCTTACATTTTACTCATTACCTTTAATGGGATTGGATGTGGTCTTAGGAATTCAATGGCTAGCACAATTGGGAACAGTGACTTGCAATTGGAAACAGTTAACTATGGAGTTCCAGTGGAATGGTCGATATTGCAAATTGCAAGGGGAAAATGCTCCACTCATTCAGTCAGTGCCAAATCACATCTTCTCCAAAATGGTGCAAAGCAGCTCCATCATGGCCATTTGTCTACCAATGCCTGAAATAACATCGACACCACGACTTCATCCTGAAATGGCCAAGCTACTGGAATGTTATAAAGACTTATTTGCGGAGCCATCGCAACTACCACCACAAAGAGCAATTGATCACCGAATCATTTTGAAGGAGGGAACTGAGCCCATCAATGTAAGACCCTACAGATATGCATATTTTCAAAAAGCTGAAATTGAAAAACAAGTTCAAGATATGCTGGAATTGGGGCTAATCAGACCTAGCACTAGTCCTTTCTCATCTCCTATTTTGTTGGTAAAAAAGAAAGATGGATCTTCGCGTTTTTGTACTGATTATAGAGCACTAAATGCTGTCACCATTAAAGACAGGTTTCCAATACCCACTGTGGAGGATATCTTAGATGAACTCTATGGAGCTATTTACTTCACTAAATTAGATTTAAGGGCAGGTTATCATCAGGTACGCGTACATCCTCTTGATATACATAAAACTGCATTTCGTACCCACAATGGCCATTATGAATATTTAGTCATGCCTTTCGGCCTTTGTAATGCCCCTTCCACATTCCAAGCCATTATGAACTCCATCTTTCGTCCTTACCTTCGCAAATTCATTTTAGTTTTTTTTTATGATATCTTAATTTATAGCCCCAATTGGAATTTGCATCTTGAACATGTTCGGACAGCTTTTGAAATAATAAGGCAACACCTATTTTCCGTGAAACTTTCCAAATGTGCTTTTGGATTGCAAGAACTTGAATATTTGGGTCACATTGTTACTCCTGCTGGTGTTAAGGTTGACCAACGGAAAATCCAAACAATGGTGGATTGGCCTACACCCACTAACATCTCTGAATTGCGTGGGTTTTTAGGCATTACAGGTTATTATTGAAAGTTTGTCCGCAATTATGGTGTCATTGCTAGCCCACTCACCAACTTACTAAAGAAAGGGCAATTTGGGTGGACGAAAGAAGTTGAAACTGCTTTCATTGCTCTCAAAATAGCCATGACTACAACTCCAACACTTGCCATGCCAAATTTCAATGAGCCATTCAATATCAAATGTGATGCTTCTGAAGAAGGGATCGGTGCAATTTTAACTCAGCAAGGAAAGCCAATTGCATTTATGAGTCGAGCGTTGGGTGTGGCTAAACGATCTTGGTCCGCCTATGCAAGAGAGATGCTGGCTATTCTTCAAGCAATTAAAACTTGGAGACCTTATTTATTGGGGCAGAAGTTCTATATTCACACTGACCAACGCAGCCTAAAACATCTCCTAGAACAGCGAATTGTAACTCCTGAACAACATAAATGGGTGGCCAAATTGCTGGGATATGACTATGAAATCAGATACACACCGGGCAGTAACAACAACGCAGCAAACGCTTTGTCGCGGATGGCTGGAAGTCCATGCCTTGAAGCAATTTCTATTCCCCAAACTTCATTATGGGATGACATCAAACATTTAGCAAACGATGTGATAGACCCAAGACTACTCAGAATAAATTTACAAATATAGTAAATATATATATATATACATATGATGTTAGTTACGAGGAGGGGGCAGCTAACCGAATCTGTTATTCCTAACAGATTCGGTGTATAAATAAGCCATAGACAAAAGGGGAAGGAGCATATTGAGTATATTGATGAGTGTGAGTGAGCCATAGGCGGGAGGCTACTGGTCCTCGAAACTAGATTATTTGTATTCACTTTACAGAAATCTATAGCAAATATACATTTTTTCATACCTGTATTTCTGGAACCTATCACGATGATTCTTACATGCAGAAAATTGGGATACAAGCCACTCAAAATCCAGGGCAGCCCTACAGTTGGCGTAATGGCCTAATTTGCTACAAAAATCGTGCGGTGGTACCTCCTAATTCTCCGATCATCACCCAACTTTTGAAAGAATTCCATGACTCGTCGATTGGTGGACACTCTGGGGTGTTGCGGACTTACAAGCGTCTGGCACAACAATTTTATTGGCCTTCCATGCATCAATCAATACAGGATTATGTGGCTTCCTGTGTAGTGTGCCAACGCATTAAAGTTGAGAGCTTGTCACCAGCTGGTCTATTGCAACCTTTGCCAATTCCATGTCAACTTTGGGATGGTGTTACAATGGATTTCATTGATGGCTTGCCAACTTCGAATGGTAAGAATTCCATTTTAGTGGTTGTTGACAGGCTCAGCAAGTCTGCCCATTTTGTGGCCTTAGCTCACCCATACACGGCAAAGTTGGTGGCTGAGAAATTTATTGACGCAATTGTAAAGCTTCATGGAATGCCAAAGTCCATTATTTCGGATAGAGATCCGATTTTTGTCAGTCATTTTTGGCAGGAATTCTTCAAAATGTCAGGCACCCACCTCAAGATGAGCTCCGCTTATCATCCACAAACCGACGGCCAAACAGAGGTGGTTAACAGGTGCATTGAACAATATTTGCGTAGCTTTGTGTCTCAGCACCCTTCTAAGTGGCTTTCCTTCCTTCCATGGCTGAATATTGGTACAATACTACTTACCATGCCTCCACTGGTATGACACCCTTCCAAGCCCTCTATGGCAGGCCACCTCCAACTATTCCAAATTATATTGACGACCATTGTCCAGTTAATGAAGTTGATCAACAATTAGTGGCAAGGGATGAACTGTTACAACAACTTAAACTCAACCTCCAAGCCGCAAATATTCGCATGAAACAACAAGCAGATTCTAAAAGGAGAGATGTGGAGTTTCAGGTAGGTGATCTGGTCTTTCTTAAGCTACACCCTTACCGCCAACAGTCTGTTTTTAAAAGGGCCACCCATAAACTTGCCAGCCGATTCTATGGTCCATATCCAGTTGTTGAAAGGATTGGCAAAGTTGCCTATAAATTGCATCTTCCAGCAGGCTCTCGCATCCACCCAGTCTTTCATGTCTCGCTCCTTAAGAAGAAGGTGGGGGCTGCAATTGAGGCCAGCTTGGACCTCCCACCTATAACAGATGATGGGGCTGTCCTTATTGAACCGGAAGCCATACTGGAGAATCGTTAGGTCAAACGTGGATCCCAATTTGTTGAGCAATTTCTTGTCAAATGGAAAAAGCTATCTGCTGATGATGCCACCTGGGAAGATTCGGAACTTATCCTCGCTCGTTTCCCTACTTTCAACCTTGAGGACAAGGTTGCTGCCAAAGAGGAGGGTATTGATGCACCACGTCATTCCCTACGTGTGCCCAAAAGAAACCCCAAGTATTGTTAATGTAAGCCATGAAGTCCATGAGTGGGCATGTGGTTAAAGCTTGCTACGTATGAATAGGGCAAAGTAGTGTTGATATTTTGAGATCATGCAGTTGTTGATTTCTAGCTGTCTTCCAATTCCTCCAAGTCGTGCACGTGGAAATAGGAATAGTAGTTGCATTTCATTTGTATTTAATCTATTGAGTTGCTGTCAATAAAAAGAAGACCGTTGTTTTACCCAAAATTCAATTGTGGTTCTATTCTCACCCCAAGCAGAATAACCAATTCATTATAGCTTTGACTGGGACCTATCAGATTATTTCTTGGATTAAACTTATTTCTGATAAAACGGTAATAAATTCTATCATATTAATATCGAATCCCATTAATGTTATTAGTGAGAGTCGTATCATTTCATAAGTGTCTTAAGAAAGAAACCGAGTACCCAATGAAGCAAGAATTGTTCTCTTAGTGCCATTTTAGTTCTGTGAGAAATCTTAATAAGACAAATCATGGGGAATGAGATAACAATAAGCCTTTCATTCCTGCTGAGGGGACTGAACCAGCTAATGGCTTGTTACGAAACCCCTTTTTAAATTGGCGAGGGATTAAAGGTGAAATTTATGTTGGTAGTTGCATAATTGCTAAGACAGCCAGTAGCAAATACTTGAATGAAAGAAGCAAGATCTAGTGCTTTTGGTGTGACAAAATTTGTACCAGGAATTTCCAAAAAGAAATTTGTACCTGAACACAAGTGCAAGGATAGACAATTTCACAGGTTTATTGTGAAGTGAATGAAGTGAATGAGAGTGATGGGGTTATGGAGTAAGTAATTGATAAAGGTGATTCAAGTCAACCTTCTATACTTTTTACAAATAATGAATGGTGTGTTTAGTGAGAATTTCCAACAAATGAAGATAATAAGACACTTCAAGAATGACCTTTGCAGATTTTCATTGACAGAGGGAGTAAAAACAACTTTGTGGGTGTGTGGAGCAAAAGAGGTTGTTTGGGGAGAAAATAGAACAGTTGTGGGTAGTATGCAATTATTCTATACGGTATATGTACGGATTTCTGTTGGAATATTGCTGGTCAACAGTTCTCAACTGATACATTGATTATAAAGATTGGTGGGAGTGGTATGGTACGTGGAGTTCAGTAGATAGTTTCAATGAATGATGTGATGTTCGATTATTTCAAAGGTACTATAGAATTACTGTTGAAGGGTCAAGTGGTTCAGCTGCGAAGTAAGAAGGGAAAGGAGATGCAATCCATTACCAAAAAGAAGATTGTTATAATATTTGAAACTGCATGTAATAGAATATTTGAAATTAAAAAGAAAATAAGAATTAAACTTGACGCATTTCACCAAAGAAATTCAAGGTTAGGTAGAACCACAGCACGCCTTCTTTGAAGTATTAGCAAAGCAAATCATTCCTGTTATAAAGTAGGGCATGCTTCTTGTGACACTTAAAGATATCAGAGACATAGGCATGCTTCTTGTGACACTTACAGATATCAGAGACATCTCTGCTGCTTTCAAGGATAAGTGAAGCAGTCAATGACACAAATTTTGGTAGCAAAGGCTGACACAAATGACTTAATACAGTTACGTTGACAACAACACATCACCTTGAATGTGGCAAGCGATTGTCTTGGAAAACATCATCCAAAAGATATTATAACGACCTTATATCAAATTCAGGTGATGAACTTACTTGATCAACTTGGATGGCTTGCATATTCTCTAAACTTGTCCCCTGGACCCGAAAAAGTGCCATCTTTTCTTCATTATAGGTTTCATCCACAATTCCTTTTTCTGAAATGTACTTCTTATATCCTTTGCTCAAGCCTCCCTGATGGACAATACAACACAAAAGTTCTCATAATTTCAACAGGATATTACATGATATACCAAAAGTAATTGAGTTTAGTAGGAAAGAAAAGTAGGAGAAAGCCAAAAGCTCTTTCAAGAGAGACCTTGAAAATCATAGCTGTCTGGAAAATCAAGAAAAATAGTCGTGGCTCCTTATCCTGAAAAACTTGAGCCTGAATGAAGAACATGAAAATTGAAGTCAGATTTATTTTTTCGTTAAATGATAAATTCAATTTGATGCAACCAAGAGCATAAGTAATTAGGTAATAACAAGCAAGGAATGCCATTTAAGATGAAAAGCAAAGCTAAAGATTAGGTAAAAGCATGAAGCAGATGATTGTGGTAGTCTTATCACATCATTTCAGATCAAACATTGATTACAACTGTAAAAGATTTTAGATTTTAGATATCAATACTGCTGAGGTTGATTGTTGCTTCTGGCAATTCAACTTAACCATCTAATATCTTACAGGTACAATGATTTCAAAGATACAGGTAAAATTAAATATAAAAAGCATAATCTTACCACAACTGCATTCCCCTTGATTGATTCTGCCATAGCACTCATATGGGATATAGCACCAACTCTGTCCTCCTGCAAGCAGAAAAGTATAAACAATGAATTAGATAAGAGATGCACCATTTATATGTGTTCTCTTAATTTTCAAAAAGATGGAAAATGGTATAGTTCCCATCATTGAACTATATGGAGATGAAAAGTAACACTTTACTCAATTTGAGAACAAACAAAAAAGTATGTTTTATATGTCTAGACCAAAGGGAAGGAGGAAAGCAATATATGAATCAAGTTTAAATTTTGAATAAATTGTTTTATTCACCATTACACTCTCATGACCCAACCATGCATAGAATAAATTGTCATCCCTTCCGTCTCCAGGGTATATGTATTGAACAACATAGCAATCTCCAGTGAAAAGCTTTGTTTGATCAGCAACCAGAATAAGAGTGGCTTCATCACCGTTAACCTGCCAAACCTGCATAGTGAGTTTACATCAATTGTAAATCTAGGATGATATCGGTTGGTATTCACAACTCTATGAAATCAGATGTTTTCTATAAGAATATACTTTTAGTTTTCCTCGGCAATTTATATGTGGTTGAGAATCTTTTTCATCAGGAAGTTCCTTCACATCATAACCTTGTTGCTTAAACATTGCTGAAAATGGATAGAATTATCATCAGTATCAGAGTTTCCAAAATAGTTTATTACAAGGCCACTAGTTTCTCATCTTTCTTTTCAGTATGGTTTGAATAAGTAACAAACCTGCTACTTTCCCCCGACCTTCCTCATACAACTTGGTCTCCACCACTTGTGGCCAACTCTCAAAGTAAGACCTAAAAGTGGAAGTTTCCAACCGTTCAACCAGAAAAGTTAAATGGCTTGCAGTAGACCTGCCCTGCTCTCTCACAAGATTCTGCAAAAAAGTATTCGGTAGCCATCTTAGGAACAGCGGTCAAGAAATCTGTTAGGAAGCATTAAGATCATAAGTATATTTAGCCTTCATGCATCTTTGCATGGATCCTATTCTTAATGCAGTTACCTTCTTGAAGTTCAATTTCAGGTTTGAGAGTGGTAAAGTTATATTATTGTTCTCTAGAATATGTTGGTGTGCGTCCTTCCTAAAAGTTTTTTGGCACCAGGCATTCAGTTCCCAAAGATTTCATATCAGTTTTGTCAATGGACATGCGACATGTGACAAAAAGAAGAAGAAGAAGAAGAAGATTTCCTCACTTCAACTACTGAAATTGATGATTTTCGCTCACTAATTGAGGAATTTTCCCCCATCCACACGAAAATGTCAGATCCAGCATCCAACATATAGCACTTGTTTGACTCGAGAATTTCTCTGCCCAACAGGTTACTTTCACATGGAAATAGTTTTCCCTGGGCTGTAATCCTGCTAACAAGAAAGCTGTTAGTCAACTAAAATATTTGTTGCCTAAACAGGATAGGCTGCATAATATTGACAGAATGTTATGCAGAATATTGTAAAACTAATTGAAAATGATTCTTTCCTTTCCTCATGTACATACTTTAGTTGTACATACTAGGGATAACAAATAATATACAAGCTACTTTACTTATACTCAAATGGTATTAGGCAGTTCTCATCATCACTTTGCCATATCAATAAGGTAAGTTGAGGTGACAGAAAACTGAACAGTTGTACGCAAATCAAATGACTACTTGCACACATACAAGCACACACATTTAACATTCTATCAAAATTTAAACCAATGATCTTGGAGGGGAAAAGTTGCTGGGTGCAGAAAGATTGTTGACAAGCATTAAGAAAGTTTGGTATTTAGATGCCATTACAAAGTCTTGGTAATTTCCAGAAGGATGATAAGTTATTGAAGATACTGACACAAAAGTAAAACTAAACTGACCAGAATAGGCGCACAGATGGATTTTCATGTTGTTTCTGAACACTGGAACTCAAATCCCGTGGGATGGGAGCATAACCACCAAACATACTCCAGAATTCACCAACATCTGCATCACCAACCAATTTCCCATCCTCTGCAGCATCAAAAGAATTGTTATGATGGCATCCTTCTTACACGAGAAATGAAGAGTGATAAAAAGAGATTCTCACCTATTGTTGTCACCTCACAGTTGCCTCCATGTTTGTGCTCCTTGATATACTGAACAACCTCTAAAGCTTTAGCTCTTTCCTGTATGCTGGAATTGCAGCCACTAAAGATAAAAATGTTTGATGCAGTATCAAGTATAAATACTTCATCATGGTTCAAAGATGACCGAGCAAAAGGCACCTGTCAACATGCACATCACCAAAAGGTATGCGTTGACTTACACGTAATCGTAGACAACTATCATTCAGAAACTTCCAAAGTATGAGATCTTACCTCTTTCACAGAGACAGCATGGTCTCCCTTGCATGTATACAAGCTGACTTTATAAGCTTTACAATGCACATTTCCAGGCAGAGAAGAGTATACGCCTTCAATAGGTATAATACAAGGCTTGAAGTATGACAAGAACTTTTCTGTTTCTTGGCCCTGAACTTCCCTGTACTGCACTGCACAGGACCCTAAAGCTGAATCCAATTCAAGAGCTTTATCTGATGCCAACACAGATTCCACCTGCATATCCGGTAAAGAGTCACCTTAGAAACTCCTATAAAAATGCATTCTATCAATCATAAAGTGTCTAGTAAGCCATCTGCAATTTTAACACTGATAAGACCATTACTCTCTTGACAATTTTCCATCTGTCTTATTGTAACGGGAACAAAATCAAATTACAATCTGTCTGAGAGGAATCTGATTCTCAATCCTACGCACCCTCCACATTGAATATTCGACTCTGCTGAATTATCATCAATTGAAACTTCAGTTTAAATTGGTTAACCGTATTCAGTGTTACTATTGAGCATGCATTAAGTTAATAGATATACAACAATTTAAAGCTGATATGTGTGAAATAGACATGGAATTGGAAGGGGATATAGACCTCGTTCGCATACTTTCCCAGCCAATAATGCACATCATATCGAGGAGGCCCGCATTTCGGGAAAATTGTCTGTCTCCAGAAATTAAAAACAATATATTAAATCCCAACAAAAATTATTTAGCGAGCAAAATAAAAGATTACTTAACCCAGTTGGTGACATTTAACACATCACAACTAATTGAACTCAGCACGACACATTTTTGTCCAACAACAACTTACTTTAAGAACTAAATACGCATTTCCCGCGTAGAACTTGCCGTGCATAGATTTCGGGACGCGAACCAATTGGAGATTCTCGACGCACCAAATCTCAACACCACTAAGCGTAAGAATATAAGATAAGGAACCGAAAATAAACCTCTTTTCTCTTTCTTTTTTTTAATTAAAACATTAAAGAAAGTGAAAACACAAAGGATACGGTTTGGTCCCCGAACCATGAAAGGCCGTGTCAACGTCGTTAGAGAAGTGAGACATTTAGTTTTACGAATCAAAGCCAGAACAATCAAGCTCCGTTAGTCGTAGCTGGAGTTGAGATCTGAAGAAATTTCCGGGTGAGATGGTGAAGTAACGTAGAGAACTGCAAAGCAGGAGTTTGGTCGTTAAAGCTAATTATGGAGAAGACGAAGAAGAAAGGGGAAGAAACGAAACTGCACCAAAGTTAAGTTTGGGAGACAGAAATTAGAATTAAATTATATTTTCGTAATGTTGAAGGCAGCTAATGACGAGGGCCCACAATCCTCCTCTTTTTAAGTTCCCGCTCATTACTTCTCACTTACCATGAGCGATGGATCTCGCTCAAACAGTCTTCTAAACTGCAGTTACTTGATGGATCTTTGCATGCTGTATAGTTGGGGTTGGGTTTATAATTAAGGGAATACCGTATGTGCATAATCCGGCATTCCACTGGAACAAACGAAAAAGAAGTCATAATTGAGACTGAATGATGAATGACTTTCTCGTGCTTTGTTCTTTTTGTTGCTTCCTCGTTGTCGTGAATCTCAACATCATTAGATCGTATCATAGCATGAATAAGTTACGACAGGTGTTCATATTGTCCACCCTCTCCAACCTTGTTGTTTTTTTCTTATTTCACGTATAAGAAAAAAAGCTATGATAATAACTACAAAAGCTAAGATTACTTAACGAAATATTTTCATATTTTAGTTTATAAAATTAACTAATACTTAGGTACCAAAAAATATAATGTATGCTAATATTTTTATATTCTATTAATATTTTGTCTCAATAAAATAATGAATAAGAATAGTTTATGGATAATATATACGTGTAATTTGAATCTTATAATTATATGCATCTAAATATGCACATGATAAAGAAATATTTTAAATAATTATGTCGTTAAATTATAACCAATTAATTGATTAGTTATAGGCATAAACCAACAATCTTTCACTTGCACTAAGTCAATCGTTTTAAATATCTTAAAGCATATCTCTATATGATAATTATGCATTATTGATAAATGATTTTGTAAAAGAGTTTTACGAGATTCTTCGTAATGGACGCTTGCTTAAATCTCACACATTTCTTATCAATTATCATTATAATTGAGATAAATTACATAAATATATGCTTGGATATTTTATGAGACCTAGTTTTACGAGATTCTTCGTAATGGACGCTTGCTTAAATCTTACACATTTCTTATCAATTATCATTATAATTGAGATAAATTACATAAATATATGCTTGGATATTTTATGAGACCTTAACTCCTTTCAACGAAAGGAATTATATCAAGTTCATTAAAGAACTTAACAATCCATTTATTTATTTTCACTAAGTAAAAAATGTATTATTGTCTAATTAGCTATTAATGATATATTAGAACATTTCCAATCTTAAGATAATATTTTTCCAAGTAAATTATATCTTAATTAGGATTTACTTCAAAAGTTAATAATTATATAACTTTAAACTTAAATATCAACTAATACATAGAATAATAGTTATCTTTAATACTTAATAAGTATCAGATATCTCAAACACTAAACACCTTTAGTATATTATCTACATATTTGAACTTGGAATAGGAAAACAAATTCCTTATATATCTCTGTGGATTTAATTCTCATTATTAAGTTGTTCTCTTTTTTTTTGTAAATATTAAGTTGTTCTCTTTTTCATGTCTAATGTGAATATGAAATTTAGATTCAACATTATATAAAGTCCAAGGTATGCCAATAAATAAATTGTTGAGTAAAGTAGTTAATCTAACTTTATACAAATAATTTATATGTATTAGATCAAAAGGGACTTATGTTTAATATAAATGGTAAGAATACAAAGCTAGATAAGCTAGAGTATCCTTTATGTCATTTTAGTTAAATCAATATAATGAGAATCATAAATTTCATAATAGGGCATACGTATCATTTTAATTATGAATCATATTAAACTTATGGAATTTGTTGGGTTGAAAGATAACCAGATTGACCTTTAGGGAAAGGATTATGACGGTATTTACTAAATCTTATACATGTGTCATTTTAGACGTAATCACAATTCATAAAAAGATGATACTTATATTTCATTATATTACCGACGACTTTATACGATGTAGCCATATATATTAAATGAAACAGTGATTTAAAATTTTTAAATTATTTAAATCTAAGTATAAATTAAGCATAGAGAATGTTGAGTTACTTCACAACTAAATTATATAATAGTATGGATTTATGTAAGAAGGAAAGTGCAATATGAGATATTTAGGATGTAATATTTATTTCTTTTATAGCTAAGTCTAATAGAATAACTTACCTTTAATAGTTATGATTAAATATATTAGCAAGATTTCATATTAGATATGAAAGTTAAGGGTCAAAGTTAATAATTTAACAATTTGATGCTTAGTTGAAGCATATATTATCCATTAAGTTCAGAACCAAATTGGATAATAGAAAATTATGAGAGGTTTAAAAGGTTAGATATAATCTTTCAAACCTATTGAATGATTCGTTTATCTTAATAGGCATTTATAGGAGAGTGGTTCTCAAGATAAGTTGATATGTGTTTAATTGTTGATATATTTAATCATTTA
>JANITW010000008.1:39847552-39864039 GCA_027564335.1 Erythroxylum williamsii
AAATAACTAAATCATGAGTATACTATAATGTTTAGGAGAATTCATATCTAGATGTTTCTTACCTTTCATTTCATATCATTAATTAATTATTTTATTTTACTTTTACTGGTATCTTTATCTGTCTGGTATAAGTTTAGGTTTAGATTGAATCAATCACAATTGTTATTATTAACTAGATAATAGTAAAGGAGATATACTTAGTACCTAATTAATTATCTTGGGAATGATGCTCTAATTATCACTATACTACTACAAACTGATAGATACACTTGTCTAGAGTCAATAACATTAAAGTATAGAAAACAATACAAGCAACTAAAATATAATAAACATAATAGTGCTCTAAAATTTGAGATCTCAAAAGGCTAATGTTATTGAACATAAAAATAGAGGTAACTCGAATAAGAATGGTGGACAAGATAGGTCTTTCAATAACAATAAGTATGGTCAATTCAACTGCAAAAGGATTGACGGTGACTGTTGGTGGTGTCACAAGCCAGGCCATTTTGCTGTTGTTTTTCAAGCTATAATCAACTATAAAAGGAAGGGTAAAGGACAGAAACCATGACAATTTAGGAAAGGAAACAAGAAGGGGTACCGATGGGGCACTAAAAGAGTTTTGGTAAGCCTTAAGCTAATGTGGCCAAAGGTACTGGTGGTGATGACAAGGAGATCATTACTGTTGTAGTTTCTAAAGTCAACCTTACTAGAAACTTGGTTGAGTGGACTGTGACACAAGAGTCACACATCTCATCTACTCTAACAAGGACCTGTTCAAGGAGTTCAATGATGTTGCCGATGGTGAGTTCATGTACATGGGCAAATCTAACAAAGTTCCTATCTAAGGAGTCAGAAATGACAATTTCAAACTCACTTCTGGAAAAGTTTTGGCTTTAGAAAATGTTTTGTTTGTTCTTGATGTTTGTAGAAACTTGATTTCTAGTGCCTTACTTAACAAGGTTAGTGTTAAACTTACTTTTGATTATGTTAAGCTAGATTTGACGAGGAATGGGAACTTGCTTTTGTAATGAGGCCTTATTTGTACTTGATGTTAAAATGAATGTATCCACTTTTTCTGTTGATATTGTTGAGTCTCTAGACCTATGACATCCTAGACTTAGGAATATGAATGTGAGGTCAATTAAAAAGATGAAAAACTTAAACTTGTTACATAACCTAATCACCAATGAAATCGAACAATGTCAAATTTGTGTTGAGGTTAAACATTCTAAGAAACCTTTTAAGTTAGTGATTGAGAGAGAGTTATAATTGTTGGACTTGGTGCATATAGATTTAGCTGACTTTTTACTTATTGAAAAATAAAAGTGATGCAAAGGAAGTGACAAAATACAAAGCTAAGGTTGAAAACCAATTGGAAAGGAAAATTAAGAGATTAAGGTCTAATTGAGGTGGTAAGTATAATACTGATTTCCTTGTTGATTATTGTGCGAAAAAGTTAAGATTATTCATGAGCTTTCAGTCCCTTATACACCTGAACAAAGTGGAATAATCAGAAGGAAAAACCAAACACTTAAGGATGAGATGAATGCAACATTGATTCTTTGGGTTTACCTAAATTTATGTGGGAGAAGTTATTCTTTCAGATTGTTATGTTCTAAACAAAGTCCCTCATAAAAACCTAAATCGAACCTTATAAAATTTGGAAAGATTATCCACCTAATTTGAGTTTTTAAAAATGTTGGGGTGTCTTGCTAAGGTTTCTCTACTTAAACAGAAGAGGAAGAAAATTGGGTTTAAGATCATTTATTCTATTTTTGTGGGATATGACTAATAATGTTGCCTATAGATTTATGGTTAGGGAAGAGGGATCTAATACTTAAGGACCAATTATGGAGTCAAGAGATACAGTGTTCTTTGAAGATATATTTCCTATGAAAGTGAGTGTGCAATCTCCTATAGAATCTGTCCCTAGTTCTTTTACTAATGATGATATATATGAAGAGGAAATTGTTGAATTAAGGAGAAGAGAAAGACTTAGAGTACCCACTAGTTTTGGTTTTGAATTTATTACTTCCTTTGTGGTGGAAAAATCTGATGAGATAGATGATGATTTTGTAGTCTTTTATGTTGTTAAGAAAGATCCCAAAACTTATGAAGAAGCAATAAGATATGTGGATATTGCCTTTTAGAAGGAAGTCATAAATAATGAGTTAGAGTAAATCATGTTTAATAAAACTTGAGTTTTAGTTGATTTACTTCAAAGTTGTAAGCCTTTGAAGTGTCAGTGGATTTTCAAAAAGAAATTAAGACTTGAAGGAACCATTGAGAGGTTTAAGGTAAGACTTGTGATTAAAGGCTTTAAACAAAATGAGGAATTGGACTTCTTTGATACTTACTCTCCTGTTACTAAAATTGCATCTATAAGGATGTTGTTTGTTATTACCTCAATGTTTAAGCTTCATGTGCATTAAATAGATGTTAAGACAACTTTTTTGAATGTTAACGTTGATGAGAAAATTTATATGGTCCAGCTCGATGGGTTTACAGTGCCTGGTCAGGAGCAAAAGGTATGTAAGTTGGTTAAGAATTTGTATGAACTTAAACAAGCTCCCAAATAGTGGCATGAGAAAATTGAAAGTGAGGTATTCAAACATGGTTTCACCTTGTGTGATTTTGATTCTTGAATTTATGTGAAATCTGATGCCACTAGAAGTGAGGTCATAACCCTTTATGTGGATGATTTGCTTATTTTTAATACTAGCTTATCTGCCATTGATACTACCAAGAGTCTGCTAAAGTCTTCATTTAATATGAAAGATCTTGGACCTGTAGACTTTATTTGGTAGTTAAAGTTGATAGGAATGACTCTGATTTTAGGTTGAACCAAACTCATTGTGTTGAGAAATTTTTGAAGAAGTTAGGTTACCATGATGTTGAGCTAGTCAAGACTTCTTATAATGCTAATGTTGCTTTAAAGAAAAATATTGATGGCAGTGTAAACTAAGCTGAGTATGTTAAAATTCTTGGTAGTGTGATGCTCTTAATAAACTATTCTCGTCTTGATATTGCATATTGTGTGAGTAGACTTAGTACATATACTCATAATCCTAGTAAAAAGCATTGGAATGAATTGATTCGTTTGTTGAGATATTTGAGAGGCATTATGCATTATGAGTTATCTTTTTGTAGTCATCCTCCTGTATTGGATGGATATTATAATGCTAATTAGGTTACAAAGAGTGATAATATTTACCTTGGTAGGAGCTACTGTGTCTTAGAACTCATCCAAGAAAACATGTATCTCAAGAACAATAATGGAGGCTAAGTTTATGGCTTTGAAGCTAGCAGAATAGGAAGTTGAGTGACTAAGGAATCTCTTATTATATATCCCACTTTGGGGAAAATCATTTTCTTTTGTGTTCCTTCAATGTTATTCGAAAGCTGTCATTCATATTACTAAGAATAAGGTATATAATGGCAAAAGTAGACATATCAGATTGAGATATAAAATTGTTTGTATTTTTATTAGACATGGAGTAATCTCTGTAAACTATGTCAAGTCAGAGAGAAACTTAGCTGATCTGTTTACAAAAGCTTTAAGTGGGAAACTAGTTTCAAAGCATGCCAAAAGGGATGTGGTTGAGCCCAATTGTGTAATAATCTTGTGATGGACATCTGTCTTAGGAAACCAAGTTCAATAGGTTAAACGAAGTCATGTGGTAGCTGCTTACTTGTACTTTGTTTGTGGAATAATACTAAGGTATATTCAGTTGTTGAATTGCATCCTTAACATGGCTTTATTGCGTTTGATGAGGTTGGATAGTTTAATCTTTAATGAGCTCCATAGCCCAAGTTTAGGTGGTGTGAGCAAAACACACTTGATAGACTCACTTACATGATCGTGGGGGTTAGCCGTGAGATCCCACAACGGTTGGAGAGGGGAACGAAGTACGCCTTACCTCTTCCTTACAGACACGTTTTTTATAGCTTAACGGACTGGATCCCATCAGAACTCCGAGGTTAAATGTGCTCGGATGAGAGTAGTTCTAGGATGGGTGACCTCTTGGGAAGACCTCAGGAAAAGCAAAACTGTGAGGGCTTGGCTGGGCTAAGGCCCAAAGCAGATAATATCTATGAGCGAGTGAGCTGGGATGTTACACTTGGTATTAGAGCCGGTACTTGAACTGTTGTGTCAGTTAGGCTGGATCCCAAGGAGGGCTGGGCCCTAAGGGGAGTAGAGAGTGTGAGATCTCACATCGGTTGGAGAGGGGAATGAAGTACGCCTTATATAGGTACGGATACCTCTTCCTTATAAACGCATTTTTCATGGCCTAACGGATTGGATCCCATTAGAACTCCGAGGTTAAATGTGCTCGGATGAGAGTAGTTCTAGGAATGGTGATCTCTTGGGAAGGCCTCGGGAAAAGCAAAACCGTGAGAACTTGGCTGGGCCCAAAGCGGACAATATCTGTGAGTGAGTGATCTGGGTTGTTACAATGGTATCAGAGCCAGTACTCAGGTCGGTTAGAATGATAGGAGGGTAGGCCTCCCTTACAGACGCGTTTTTCATGACCTAACAGACTAGATCCCATCAGAACTCCGAGGTTAAATGTGCTCGGATGAGAGTAGTTCTAGGATAAATGACCTCCTGGGAAGGCCTCGGGAAAAGCAAAACCGTGAGGGCTTGGCTGGGCCAAGACCCAAAACGGACAATATTTGTAAGCGGGTGATCTGGGATGTTACACCCCCTGTGAGAGTATTTGAGCTATCTCTCTAAAATGATCATAAGACCAGGGTATTTTGAGGCTGTTTATTTTTCTAGCGAGTTCTGTCTTTGATTTTCTTAGACATTGTGTTCAAGACTTAGTTCACTTGGTTGTTCGCCATTCTTTCTCTTAAATGTTTATAGTTTGTTTCTCAAGTTTTGGATCAAGCAGGGGATTGTTGGTGTTGTTCCAAAACTTGAAACATTTCTCTCTCCTTGTTTTGCTTTGTGTCCCATATTGAAAGAGTAAGGGACTTTCCACCAAGTTTATCTACTATAGTGTTTTATGAGACTTTGAATTAAGTTTTTTATGGAAGGTATTGATACGACACGCGCGTGTGTGCCTTGTCGGGCTTAGCTGCAGCGTTGCATTGTGCAGGTGTGACATAAGCTTTTTGGGGCTCACTTGGATTAATTCGTATGTTTTTGATGCTTGTCAGTTACTAACATTATTATTTTGACCACTTCTTTTGAAATTTCTACAAATTCCCCATTATTCTTACCCAGTAATGTTCCCACTATTTTTCTATATCTTGAGCCCCTCTTTACAGTGCAAAAATGCACGCATATCTCTTCCCTTTTTCATTCTTTTGTCATGGATTTCTTAATTGTCAGAGACAGTTTCTACTCCGCCTTTTAGAGTTCACCAAAACTGGTGAAGAAGACGTTAACCTTGAGGTTGAATCTCGTTATCCTGCTATACTGTAGAGGGAAAATCTCTTATAAATTAAGGTAAAACAATATTATTAATAAGCTAAAACCTTAGCAAGACGTGCATTTTCACCAATGTAGTGGGATAAAACAGCAGATCTGAAACCATTTATAGTTGATTGTTGCAATTGAAGAGGATTTGAAGCTCCATGCTCTTTATCACGAGATTTTGAGTCTCGCGTATCTACCATTTCACCACCAAGGCATAGATTTGGCTCAATATATTCTATTCGATATGGGTAGGAGAAGACCCCGACTCGGTATTCTTAAACAAAGAAAATAGAGAAATCAGTATATTACATAGTCCGTTTGAGGGATTGGTGACTTTAGCACTGGATGCTCCCTCAAAAAAGGGAGATCTTGTTTACCTAGCTAAGTTTTTATCTATCCAAAATATAAAAATTTATAAAAAATAGATACAATAGAATATTCGACTCGACTTAATCCTTTTAGTAAAAGATTAGGCCGAGTTGACTCGAATACCCAAAAAATCTGTTGGGTAGGGAGATTCGCACCTCTTACAACCAACACATTCATCCGTTAAATAATTTTCACAATATTTTGCATTTAGAAAAATCGTATCAATTCTATTTCTAATAATAGGTTGATTTTAATTTATAAAAAGAATTCTAATAATAGGTTATTTTAATTTCTTAAAAGAACAGATGCAACAATAAACTATAATTGGTTTCAGCCCTTCTGCTGTATTATCCCACTAAATTGGTGAAAGTGCCCTGTGCACGTCTTATTAATAATATTGTTTTACCCCAATTTATAGGAGAAAGTGCTGCTATCCCACTAACAACCCCACATACAATTATCCTATACTTGCCCAAGGTGCCACTACTACGATTAGCTTGGAATTGTTGCTGTCCAAAGTCCTCGACATCATGGTCAAATGTGAGCAAAGCTAAAATGTGATTACCTGACTAAGACTTGCCGAATTAGCCAAAATGGTGCAAGGGTCACCCCTTACTGCCAAATGATCAAAAGTCTTAATAAGTTAGGAGTACCAATATGTAAACTCCACGAAAGTTACAGTCATGTATGATTCTATTTTTTTAAAAAAATATTTTCATTCTTAAATTTATTGAAATTTTTTAATTGATTATGTTTTTAATTTTATTTAGTTTCTTTCAATTTTTAATAATTTATAAAATTAATAAAAACTGATTTTTATTTTCTTTTTATTAAAATCTAGTTTATTATATATATATAATTTAATCATTTAAATATTTAATAATAATTATTAGTAAGAATTATGACAATTTAATTATTTTTATTTTATTTTAAAAATAAAATATTTTTAAAATGTATAAACATTCAATAAATATATTTTAAATCTATAGTATCTTTAAAATACATATATTCTAAAATATAAAATAATTTATAAATTATATTAGTAAATAAAATATAATGTAAAAATAAAACTTTATATATTTTATTTATTCAATTATTTATGTAAATAAAGTGTACTATAATATTGTTATTATTTAATAATAAAGTTGTATAAATATTAAAATAAGATTAATTTTACAATTAATTTATCTTTAAATTTTAATTAATAATAAAAATAAAGTATATATAATTAAATATATTTTATTTTTAATTTAAAGATACAAATAGAAACTAGAAACCAAAAAGGCAAAAACCTAATAAAAAGGTGAAACTAAATCAGTATATTCTCCCTCCTTACAGCCCTTTGAGGGCCACGTCAGCGGGGTCGAACTCTGAAATGAGAATGGAAACCCTGCGTTTTATTACACAGAGAGCTCACTTTTAATTTGGGTTAATCCGACCACGGTGGAGGGTTTATCCCAAGATCCACCTCCGAGATCGAGAAAAGCCAGACTAAGAGGGGGCACACAATATAGAAAAAGAAGACAAATCAGGTATGAACCCATTAACGTTGGTGAAGAGAATACAGAACTTGAATTCCAAAGAAGCAGCTTTGGGTATATCTGAGGCAGCTTCATGGCACGCGAAGTACAAGGAGTCCGCCTATGTCTTCGTGGGCGGCATCCCTTTTGACCTCACTGAAGGGGATCTCCTCGCCGTCTTTGCTCAGTCAGTATACATGATCTATTTATTCATTTAATTTCAGTATTTGGTCAATAGGGTTTTAGAGGTTTGATGATTCTTGCTTGATTTTTCCCCAGATACGGGGAGATTGTAGATGTGAATCTTGTTAGAGACAAGGGGACTGGTAAATCCAAAGGCTTTGCTTTTATTGCTTACGAGGATCAAAGAAGTACTAATCTTGCTGTAGGTCGGTGATTTTTCTTTCTTTTTCTCACATGGGCCATAACGCTTTGATGATTAATTTACGTTTTTCATAATTGATTGGCTGTTTTATGTTTTTGGTTCTTCAGATAATCTGAATGGAGCTCAGATTCTTGGTCGAGTTGTGAGGGTTGATCATGTAACCAAGTACAAAAAGAAAGAAGAAGATGATGAAGAGACAGAGCGACAGAAGAGAGAGGCTCGAGGGATATGTCGTGCTTTTCAGAGAGGTGAATGTACTCGTGGAGCTGGTTGTAAATTTTCCCATGACGAGCAGGTAACTATATGGTAGATTTTATATGGAGAATTTTTCGTTTCAACGCTCATTTTGATGCCATATTAATTTCCTATAAATATAAACCTGGGTTGTTTAACTGCTAAAAGCAGGACCATCTGTTGATGACTAGAAATTGAACTAATGCAATTCTCGATGATCCAGATAGTGACTTGTTGATTGGCTTTTATAGATCAAGCATGTGAGCACTGCATTGTTCTGTCTCAGTTTATATAATAAATGGCATTGGTAGTCTTCTGCCTTTAGTTTTGTTTTTTGAACATCTGATAACTTTTTTGCAATTAACTATACAAGGTTGGCTGGGGAATTGTTTGCGTCATTTTTTCTTCTTTCTAGCTGCTTAACTGTTGCTTACTGCTTCCACATGCATTCTGTTAGAATCCTCATTTCAATTTAAGGCACCTTCTGGATTTGGGAATTTGCCATGAAGCAGACAATTTCAATTCCATTATGCTTTTTAATTTTTGGTAGCCTCTGTGATGATGCTTTACTTTCTTTCTTGACGCAGAGAGCTGCAAACACAGGCTGGGGTCATGAGGATAACCGTTCCAGGTGGGGACATGACAAGTTTGAGCACCCAGAAAAGCGGGACAACTTATCTGGAAATGACAGGTCTTTGGTGAACCACCCTACACAGGGTGGGAGAAGGGAGGAAAGAAGATCAAGAGGACAGAAAGATAACGAAATTGAGCGAAAATCAGGAGTTTATAATATGAGGGAACAGAGAAAGTTAAGAAGCTCTGAAGATAACACGTTGGAGCTGAAGTTGAGAGAAGATGGATATGATCGAAATAACCAGAGATTGAGGAAGTATGAAGATGATAAATTTGAGCCAAAGTCAGTGCAAAATGATTATAAAATGGACCAGAGATTGAAGAGACATGAAGGTGATGAATTTGACCGAAGAGATGACCATAGAAGGGAAGAGAAAAGATCAAAAAGGCACGAATCAAAATCTTATCTTGAAGAGGATCAGGAGAAGAAAAGGAGAGACAGATGGTCTGGACATGATAGGGTTTCGTCTTCCCATCGTCACAGAGAAAGAGAGGATCGCATGCATAAATCAGAAAGATAAGAGTCCCAATGATCAGACTGTTTTAATGTATCATCCAGTAGGGTCGATCGTAAACTTTGCCATGCAACAGATCACTTTCAAAACTTCTACGGGCAGAATGTTGGTCATATACTTGCTTTGTCAAAACAGTTGAAATGTTGAGAGTAATTGATAGCTCTTTGCTGGTAAAATAGAAGTCTGTGGTTTGGTATGGCTAAGATGTTGCTTTTCTTTCTTGTTCGCTTAACTTCGGTAGTATGCTGTTGATCTAATTGATGTCATCCGCCAATTTTGAGGTCAGGACTCCCTGCCCTTGACCTCCATGCCCTCTTACTTTTCCCACAAAACGATGGTCACCAGGCAACTTGAATCTCTGTTTCGAGCATCTAATTGGATGAATGAGAATATACTATATTTTCTCCAAAAAGAGAAAGAAATATACTATATGTGTGTGTGTGGGTGTTACATGTCAGGTAAAAATACTCTCAGAATTTGTATTCAACTTCTTATTGACGGTAGAATTGGACTTTGGAAAATTTAGAAAATAGAGTTCTAAGTGATCAAAAGTGCTAGAATATATTGAAATGAACAAAGTAATTGATTATTGCAAAAGGAAAATTGATATAATAAAAGTAAATTTGCAATGTAAAGAAAGTTGAAAAAATAGCAAAGTATTTTTGAAATAAGTTGATTGTTTTCTCTAGAGATTGATTTTTGTTGTAGTGTGATTACGTTAGTTTCTTTTTTCCTTATAATTCTCTCATTCTTAAGCAAATTTTGCTATAATTGTCCACTTCCTTATATTTTAGCTAACTAAATGTTATTGTCTCCTTAAACTTCCATATCTTGGGCTTTTGCTCAAGTAACTTTCTAATTTCTAATCTACTCAGCTATGTTTTTGCTACTTACCTTCTACTATTTTCTCAACTTTCATATTCTAGACTTTCACAAATTCAACATTTTTCTTCCCACTTTCTTAGTTTTTCGTTACTCATGAATTATTTAACTAAACATTTATTGAGAGTTTCTAAAAATACTTCCTATTAATTCTTTACTTTCCATCTCAAGTCTCAAATGGTCTTTATCCTCTTTTTTTGACTCAAGTTTTTTTTATTTATGACTTGTACGATCATGACTTCTTCTCATCATGCTTCTTGTGTACGTTTCTAATTCCAATACTCTTCTAAAAACTCCCTTCAATTTCTTTTAACTTCACTTCTTTTCAGAAGCTCTAAGGTTTAAAGTGGACTTATTCCAACTTAGCCTTTTTTAATCTTCGTAAGAATCAAGTAAAAGAATTCTTAAGCTTTAGTTATCTTTTTAACCACTAAATTTGACATTTGAACTCCTGTTTTTAGCATCATAGAAGGATTTCTCCGTTTTGATCACAAACACGATCTACCTCTCACTATCAAGACTCCTTCACCTATTGATTCTTCTCACTTATTACTTCCCTATTTAGGGAAATTAAGTCAAACTTCCCTCTATAATGCGTTTTTTTTTGGTTGAAAAATGGAAAAACAAAGTTACATCGTGAAATCCCGCAAGATTTGAGCACCAGAGGCGTCAGAAACTAACAAACCCATACAATAACTAGGAGGGGTCGTGAAGGTAGAAAGCCCGAACTCAAGGGAAAGGCTAGTCTTGGCTAGTGCATCAGCAACCGCATTAGCTTCCCTGAAGGTATGCTGTATAACCACATGCCAATGCCGATGGAGAAGCGCGCGCACACATTCCATTAGAGGAGTCCTGTCAAAACGGGAAGGACGACTCGAATTGAGAAGTGCAGCAACATCCGAGTTATCCACTTCCACAACAATGTTTGAAAACCCATTGCTCCAAGCAAGGCAAAGAGCATCATACACTGCCCAAAGCTCCGCAAAGAAAGGGGTGCAAGACTGCAAGTGATGCGTGAATCCAAGCACCCATTTTCCGTCCGAGTAATGGAAGACACCACAAGCACCGGACCTTCCAGAAGCTCTGCACACGGCTCCGTCAGTATTTATCTTGAGCCAGCCAGCATCTGGAGGTTCCCATCCAATAAGAGCTGTATACAGCGTCGGAGACAAGCCAGCTAAGGCGCTTTGTTGCTGTTCACGCCAGATTTGGAAACTGAAAGCAATGATGCGCTCCGCCACACTCCCGGGGTTGTCTTGGTTCTCTTGAGGTTGGAACACGAATTCATTCCGTAGCTTCCAAATACTCCATGCTGCTACGCCAAATAGCAGCGCCCAAGGGCAGCGAGCGTTGCAATCCAAGGGCGTCCTGAGCATTGTGGTCAGGCATGATGTTATGTCTCCACCTGCAAAAAAAGTAGGCCACGAATTAGAGTTAAGCAAGTGTTGCCAAATGGATTTAGCGAAGGGGCAGTCACGCAATGCATGTAGACAAGTCTCTGGGAGGCCAAGGCATCTAGGGCATGTGTCTACACTAGCCATGTGATGGTATACTCGGGTAGCGTTAGTAAGGAGGGCGTCATGTGCCAACTGCCACAAAAACGTTTGAATTCTAGGCAGCCCCTTCCACCGCCAAAGTAGCTTCCATGGTTCGTGGTTAACTGGTTCCAATTCATTACGAATGAATTGGTACGCGGACTTCACTGTACATTCACCAGAGCTAGTGTGTTCCCAGAGAACAACATCCTCATCACCACCAGGGTTAGGTGTAGGAGACAGAGCAAGGATGCCAAGAATCGCAGAGGAGAGATAAGGGCGTAAGGACACCATGTCCCAAACTCCATTCGTCACCACATAAGAGGCCACATCCCTATGGAGGTGATCTGCGGGGATGTTCTGCAAAGCCAGGGATTGAAGGTTACCAGTACCCCCAAGCCAGTTATCAGTCCAGAACCGAGCGTTCGTCCCTGTTCCCAACAGCCAAGAAGTGCCCTTCTGGAGTGCGGGCCAAGCCTTACAAATACCCCGCCAAACGTGGGAGCAACGACTACTTGACACCATTTTTGGCAGGAAACTGTCCCCAGCCCCATACTTAGCTTTGAGTAGCCGGACCCACAGTAAATCTAGACTAGTGAGGAATTTCCAGGCAAGTTTGAGGAGATAAGCTTCATTCGCCTGACGCCTATTACGGAGGCCTAGACCACCTCTTGCTTTTTGCTCACACACGGTCTGCCAGTTAACAAGGGAAGGCTTCTTGTTCCCCGGAGTTGAGCCCCAAAGAAATTGACGGGCCTTTTTATCAGCACTATCACAAATAGTAATTGGCAGCGAGAGCATCTGCATGGCATAAGCGGGGATAGCCTGCAAAATCGATTGGGTAAGCGTTAGTCTACCGGCAAAAGAAAGGGACTGGATTTTCCAACTCTGAAGCTTAGCATCGAGCTTCTCAGTGATGGAATGAAAAAGCTTAGCACTGGTACGACCATGGATGAGGGGAATGCCCAAATATTTGCCAAGGTTATCCGTAAGAGGAATATTACAACTAGTGCTAATGACACTAGCTAGGCTTGAAGACACATTGCGAGAGCAGTAAATGCGAGACTTAGGCCGGCTAATACGCTGACCCGAACTAGTGCAGAACTCCTCCAAACATTGTGTGATTACATGCGCTTGTGCCACGGAGGCCTCTGCAAAAAGAACAAGATCATCTGCAAAAAACATATGAGAAATAGGAGGGCAATTCCTGTTAACTTTGACAGGTTTCCAGGTATTAGCAGCAACTTTAGAGCAAATAGCTTGAGAAAGTCTTTCTAAACAAAGGACAAAAATGTAAGGAGACAAAGGGTCTCCCTGACGGAGGCCACGAGCAGGGGTAAAAGCCCTTGTAAGTTCACCATTCCAAAGCACCTGCATAGAACTAGTAGAGATACAACTGAGAATAAGAGATATGAAAGAATCAGGGAGGCCCAGGTCCTGTAGCGTATCTTTAACAAAGTCCCAACGTATTCTATCATACGCCTTCTCTAGATCAATCTTGAGAGCCATAAAACCTTTCTTCCCTTTCTTGATATGCATGGAATGTATAAGTTCCTGAACCACAATAACATTATCAATGATTTGGCGCCCAGGGACAAAAGAAGATTGGAACGGCAGAACAATGGAGGGCATCAAGGGCTTGAGCCTGTTCACAATAACTTTGGAAAGAAGCTTGTAAGTAACATTACATAAACTAATCGGTCGGAACTGAGAAATTAACGCAGGCGACGAAACCTTAGGAATTAAGACAAGCAGAGTTTTATTAATAGTATCATCAAAGGAACCAGAGGCAAAAGCAGAATTAACAAACCCACACAGACTTCCTTGAACGATGTCCCAATGGTGCTGGAAAAATCCCGCAGGGAATCCATCAATGCCAGGTGCTTTGTAAGGTTTCATATCCTTAAGGGCCCTATGGACTTCCTCCACTGACGCGGGAGAGGTGAGTGACACTAAGGTGTCCTGAGGAACTAAAGGAAACATCCCACGCCAGTTATACATCACCGTATCAGTATCCTCAAGCGAGAAAAGGTTACGGTAGAACTGGGTTGCTTCTTCCCGGAGGGTGTCAGGGTCAAAGCACCATTCATTACCAATCTTAAGCCCCTGAATACGGTTACGTTGACGACGGATGACCGTAGAGGTGTGAAAATATGTGGTGTTACGGTCCCCGCACTAAATCCACTGGCTTCTTGATTTCTGAAACCAGATAAGCTCTTCTTGCAAGAGCGTCAGATCATATTCACTTTGTAACTGTTTCTCAAGGATGGCTAAAGAGGCATTGTCAGCACCATCACCACGAGCTCGTTGAATACCCCCTAGGCGACGAAGTAATCTGGCTTTCTTCTGAAAGATGTGACCAAAAGAGTTGCGATTCCATGCAGAAAGAGTAGTTGCAAGGCGCGAGGTGGCAATGTTCAAGGGTTGATCCGCCTCCCAACTACCAGCAATAAGGTTCTTAAAATCCTTATGCGTGGTCCAGGCCACTTGGTAACGAAATGGCTTATCCCCTCGCCGCAGATGAGAGGAGTCTAGAGTGATAAGAAGAGGTGAGTGGTCCGACTTAGTCCGAGGGAGGTGAAAAACAGTCGCCTCTTGGAAAGTTGTGCGCCAGGAGGCATTAGCGAGTGCCCTATCAAGTCGTTTACGGATTCAACCCCTTGACCAAGTGAAAGCAGAGCCCGAGAATCCTAGATCCAAGAGGTGGCAATGGTCAATGAATCGTACAAACTTGTTGCACACACCTGTAGACAAGGTGGGAGGGCCCCTCCTCTCGGTACTATCGGCAATCACGTTAAAATCTCCCGCCAAAAGCCATGGGTCGACTGCCAAATTCGCAATAGTGGTTAGATCTCTCCACAAAGAGTCTCTAGCTGAACCCCTTGGACTAGCATAAATGGCTGTGAACAACCACTTTGGACCATCATGAGGTTGAACTCCCAGATGTATGTATTGCCTATCACTCGTCAACACATTAAGCTGAACTAATGTCTGCGACCAGAGCACCCAAATACCCCCAGAGAATCCAATAGGATCAATAAAAGTCTGGCCATCATAACCCAAAGTCTGCAAAAAAGGAAAAACCCTGGATGATTCGACCCATGGTTCCACCAGAACCAGGATACTCGGGCTATGCATGCGGACAAGATCACGAAGTGCCCTTCGGAATTTCGCACTACCTGCACTTTGACAATTCCACACAATGATTTTGTTTAAATCCATAAAAAGATGGAAGGTGGAAAAGGATACGGATGGTATCAGGAAGAATTTGAGGCTGCATGGGAAGCAGCGTCATCCTGCACAAGCTGGCCATCCAACACAATGGAAGTATCAGGTTCCCGAATGTCCCCACCAACATCTACTAAAACTGAGTTGATATCCTCAATCGGTGCCTCCTCCATTGGGGCTTGATGTCCTAATCCTTGGGTATCAAAGGAAACATCCATAGGATTGCTTTTGCCTTGGTCGTTAGGGGTCGTCTCCAGTAGCCCAGTGGATGAGCAATTGTGGATATCAGAGATAGAGCTGGTAAGGGCAGTAGGCGGGCCGATGGGAGACGGTGGGTGGACACGGGAATAAGGAAGGGATCTTTTAGGTTTCTTGGAAGACTTGGTGAATTTTCCAGAAGGGGGCTTTGCATGGGCTTGCATGGGAATAGGGTTGGCTGTGGAAGATGCAAGAGAAGTAGGGAGAGAGGCAAAAAACTGGAGAGAGGGGAAACTGACTAGAGTTGAGGAAGTTGGGGCAACTGGTGTAGGAAAATTTGGAGACGTAGGGAACGACATGGAGGTTGCGTGAGGCTTAAGTAACTGTGTATGACTTGTGCTTGGTGCAGAGGAAGTAGGCAAGGGAGTTGATGAGGACACCATCGGTGGAATAGGAGTAGATGGCGGAGGGGCAACCTGGGTATTAGCACTAGAATTATCCCCGTCCCCAGAAAGTGGGGGAGATAGCGTGGTTAAGGAATTGTTGCCTTTCTTGTTGGCTTTGTCCATAGCAAGGGCAGGGCCTTGGTTTTTGCCCATTATGGCTGGTCTAGCAACGGTAACATAATCTTGTAATACATCAAATCTTGACCCTGAATGAGTTCCTGAATTAGCGCCCTTGGACTGCAAACTTTCCTTAGTTGAAATTGCACCCTTTTCCGGATGAGGAGTCTCCGAACGTGGTGGCCGGCGCTGGCGCGGTGCAGCCACCATCCATTCCCCTCGCGGTTGACAATTCTGGACTTCCTCCATTGTAGCTGTTGACGTGTAGGCGCCGGTGACTTCCGAGGCAGCACCATCAGCTTGGGAGATACTAGAAGCCTTGTTTCCTATCCTCGGACAATTGGACATGTTATGCCCTACAAGACCACAAGAGAAGCAAATTTCAGGAATGTTTTCATATGAAACAAAATACCATTGATCGTCTACAAAGACTTGAGATTGAAGGGGTGTGGCAAGGTTAAGTTCAAGGGGCACTCTCGCATAGCGTCCTCGAATTGCTTCCTGGGTATTGTAATCGATCCTGACAAGTTGCCCAAGCTGGTTGCACACCACTTGTAGCAGCCTCCTATCATAGTACTCGCAAGATAGTCCCGGAATTTGAACCCAGGCCACCACCGAAGTAATTTTATGTTTAGCAGGGTTGAATTGAGGCTTCCAGGGTTCCACCGTGAGATAATGGCCGAAAATAATCCACGGTCCATTAGTGAGAGCATTCATATAGTCCTGACGATTAGAGAACCGAACAAAGTAGAAGTTGTGATCAAGGTCGACTACTCGCACCCCCTGCTTCAGATTCCAGAGATTAGGGAGGCGGCTACAGAGTGTTTTGAAACCGATATTTCGACCCCAGAGTTTAACGATGAGTGTATTCTCCCACCTCTGGTGGAGCATAGAACGGTAACGATCAGAGATCTTCACCACAGGTCCTTCAGGAGTCTGGAAGGCGACGATATCACCATCCTGTTCGACAAAGGTTTCTTCCGGAGCAGCATAGGAA
>JANITW010000008.1:39864139-39875917 GCA_027564335.1 Erythroxylum williamsii
TCACCATCCTGTTCGACAAAGGTTTCTTCCGGAGCAGCATAGGAACAGGGGTTATCCTCAATCAGTTTATCCCTGAACGAAGTAGGAGGAATAGGAGCCTTGGTTACCGGCTCCATGATGCCGTCTGGTGGGTCAGTAGGGGAAGGAACCGCCAGACTCTGGCCTGATTCAGCCGGTCACTACAATAGCCTTTTTAGTGTCCCTCTATAATGCGTTTTGTTTTAGGCTATCGAATCCTTAAAAATGTAACTTAAAAATGTAAATCAATGGGTTAAGTTGGTGGATATGTTATATGCATCATATCATTCAGTTTAGAAAAGATAGGGGCTTCTACAACTAATAGCCCTTTCTAGGAATTCTATAGAATATAAACCCAACCTTGTATCTGCATTTTTGAAATTATGGGGTCCTTCCTGCATCTGCTTTATGTTTCCTTTTATTTATGCTTCAATTTTATTGAAATACATTTTCTTTCTAATTGGACTACCTATAATTGGGAAGATTTTGTTTTCTTAATTGAAGAGACCTCTAGTTTAGACTCTAGCGCTTTTAAATGTTCCTCTTATTCTAGGTTGATAAATAACTGTGCTTCTTCAAAAAATTCTGTTTTTAAAGAAGAACATGTCAAATTTATTTGGGCTTTAATAAATCAATTTATATTTTATTATGTTAATAACAAAACCAATTCAAAATTTCTTCCTTTTTGTAAAATTGTGGCTTCTGATATGTTCTTTGCATTAGGCTTTGTTAGTTGGGGTTCTTCTACAAGAGCTTAAAGAGATGCCTATGACCTTCCCTTGCAATGTCTTTACCTATATGTGTGGTTTATCCAAAATTGGACTTTTGGTTATTTCCTTTAACTTAGGGAAAGAGAAGGCTAGCCTTCTTCAGACCCTAGATTTTTTTTATTTTCTCAGCCTTCTTGTATCCATTAGTTTTTATAGCAAATCTCCTAAGGAATTCATCATCACTCTACTATATTTGAAGTCTAGGTCTATGGATCAACTTAATCCTTTTAAAGACTTCCTTGAAAGGCCTTATTGGCTTAGAATTTCCAACACTTTTGAATCTTTTTACTTGGGCATTTATTAGAAACCTTTTCTCATCTATATTAATCCTAAAGTTTTCATTGTTGATAGTGATGAAATCCTAAAACTTGATCCTTCCATTATGATTTTGGGTTTCGAAATGTACCTTCCTTACCTTTAGAGTACGCAACTTGTCCTTTCTTTAAGAAATCTTCATGTTATACATTTTTGGACTATTCTTTTAAGACAACCACTGTTAATAAAAAATTATTTTGAAATTTTTTTATCACTATCGTATTCTCAGGTGTAAGATTTTTGCTGCTAGTGTCGCTAACATGAAGGCTTACCACTCCTGGTGGTTAAAAGGCTACAAAGTTTAGTACCTTGTTTGAATTTTGCCCTTCTTAAACGTATTCCCTCTAATTTGAACTTTCTTGGCTCTTTAAAATTTATCCCTAACTTTTATTATTACATATTTTAGAATCTTGTATGTTGAGAGTAGAGAAGAAAGCGAGCCTTCCCCTAAAAAAGAAATGGCTCTTAATCCTCTGCTAAAACGAAAGCTCAAAGGGAAGTCCCCAGTGACTTTTAGTTATAAGAAAGCTAAAAATCCAATCTCAAAGAGTTTTGCTAGGAATTCCACTCCTCTTCCACTAAATTACTTGAAGAAATTGAGAACATAAAACCTACGACTAAAGATACCCTTCATATATAAAAGACTTCTTCTATGTCTGAAAAATTTGATGACGACATTAGTGATGGTATGAACCTTCCTTTTATTGCCTTTACCTTTCTTTTAACTACGAATTCCATTTTTAATCTTCTTGTTTTTTTTAGATGACACTATGTCAAACCTTATTGCTCCTTCCCTCCCTCTTGAACTGGAATCTGGAAAAACTAGGAATTCTCCTGATTTGAAGGTCACTGAGGTTAGTTCACTAGAGGTAAAACAATAATTCCTTTATCTACACGTTAATACGTTAATTTGCTAACAAATTCTTTTATGTCTTACAGGAAAAAATATCTAGACCATAGCAACCACTCCAAAAGAAGTCTTTGAGTTGAATTTCTTAGATCTCTCTCCCGACCTTCCCTCCAGTACCACACCAACAATCAATTATAAGGAATTATTAAGATTCAAGGATTCTTTTAGACTCATTATGCAACAAAAATTGTAGTTCTTGATTAAGGTTCAACATAGTTCTTTTCTGAGCAGTCTGTCATATGTTGGCTCCATAACTCAATCGTCTATTGTTGGAAGTCTTCTTAGCAAAAATAAAAAAATCTTTGCTTTCTTTGAGAAGTCTTATCATGATTAGGTCATGTAATCCAAGAAATTAAGCCTTTCGAACCAATGTCAAATGGATTATGATGCAGAGGAAACTAGTGATGGTGTAGTTTATACTATGTTTGATAGGTGTTTTAGTGTGTTTATAGGTGTCTATGAAAGGACATATCTTGGAGTTCCCCTTCTTGACCGAGTGGAGCCCTCCTAGCTACCTCACGATAGCTCTTCAATTGATATCTAACTCAACTGAAGGGTTCTCATAAAGCCAAGTCATCTAACTGTTAAAAACTTTTTATATTTTAAAAGCGTGGAAAATAGTGGAAATGTTTTTTCAAATTATTTTATTAAAAATTTTGGTACCACAACGGCTGCATTTTGACATCTCCAAATTTTCAAAAGCTTTGTAAAATTTCAAAACACTTCTATATTCACACCAATTTCTCAATTACAAAATTTAGACTTCAAATCCACTCGTAAGCAACTCTAAACAAATAATTCTCAACAATCACTACAATAAACTTTAAAAAGCTAACATATATGCATATATTTCATTTAAAAGCCTCTATAAACATCCATTCTTTACACAAATGTACATATCAAAATGACACAAACACAACAACACCCAATGATATAACTAATTCTGCGACGAAGTCCCAATTATTGCAGCACCTGTATACATACCTAGGGTAGTTTGTTTAAAAACGTAAAAATGAGGGCGATTTAAACGAGTTCAGTAAGTGTAATCAATTTATAAGAAAATCAAACTTTTCATTACAACATAACTGCAATATTCCATACAATCATAAAGCTTATGTAAAGCATTTGCCATAACAATTTATTCGTGCATCATGAAATCTGGTAATAACATAACATTTTGTAAAACACAATTTCAAATTTTCTAATATACTATTCCAAAATGCTTTTCGACATTAAACTTATAATATACAAGTTATAAATTTTCTTTTTTCTTAAACAATAAATAGTGGTGACAATAAGTTTTATGAAAACTTTTATACTGAAAATAAGCCAATAAGTAGAATTGGTACCATACTGTACCTTTCAAATCACTTTTAAAAATAAATAGTGACGACATTATTATTACATGACTTTTCTTACTCAACATAGCCCACTATTAGTTCCTTTACCATATGATACATTAGGCATAAAGTCACAGAGCTAACCCTATATCACTTACCCGCGACTAGTTAACTACTAGTTATAGAGCTAATTCTACATCGCTTACCTATAATAGGTTAACTGCTATAAATTGGTAGTTACAGACCTAGTTTTATATTGCTTACCTATAATAAGTCACATACTTGGTTCTATATCGTTTACCTACGATTGGTTAACCACTATTTACGGAACTGATTCTACATTGCTTACCAGGTAATAAGTTATCCGTTATAAATATACCGATATAATAATATGTATAAAGCCTAGCAGTACACCATAGGCAAAAGCAACTCTTACATTTACGACTCATCTTATTTTATAAATCAAGTATGAGACGATTCATAATTGAATTGTTTCAATGTAACTCCCATTCATATAAATTTAACTTTCAAATTAAAACTCATATATTGCCAAAACATACACTTATACTAGCAATATTCATTTGTAAATATCATTTGCATAAAACTCAACACAAATATTCATTTTATGATCAAATGAAAACCATTTGCATAAAATCGATTAAAGTACACTCAAATGTCATCAATTCTTTTGCAAACAATTTAGTCATATAAAACAATTAAAATACACTTACATTTCATCAATTCTTTTGCAAAGAATTTAGTCATATAAAACAATTAAATACGCTCACATGTCATCAATTCTTTTGCAAAGAATTTAGTCATATAAAATAATTAAATACACTCACAACTTGCTAGTTTCCTTTTCACCACTTTGAAATTCTTCAGTTGGTTTCATTTTCTGATTTAAAAACCTAATACAAATACATTCAAGTTCTTAACACATTTTCCAATCAAATACACCATAAACCATGCCAACTTCATTACTTTGCATATACACCCCATTTACCAAATTTTCTCCAACTAATAACATTACACTTTATTTAATCATTCCAATACAACAAACACACTTAATGACCATCCTTAACCACATTCACATGGTCATTATATCATAATCATACTTTTACACCAAAAATGCCTTTAAGGCTAAACTTAACATATTTAACATTAAACTTTTCCAATTCAATTACATTTGATTTCTAACACTTAAAACCAATCCAAATTCACCTCCATGACATTTTAATACACACATTTAAGCCATAAAAATTCATCAACAATTTTTTTACAAAATCAAGCACTCTAGGCCGAATTTCAACCAAAACCAATTCCTTTTCATTTCTTTACTTCATTAGCATCAAAATCATGCTATAAACATAAAAAAAACATCAAAATAAAATTTTTGGATCATAACACATTAAAAACCCTATCCTTTGTTGAAAACTCATCTAATCATTTCCATAGTTTTTCTTTCATTTTTTAATCATTAAACTAACTTCCTAATGTCATTCTTTAACCTTAAATCATCAAATGACAAAATAAAACACTTTAGGCAATATATCTCACCTTTGACCAAGTTTGACCAAGGCTTCACATGTTAGGTTTTCTTGATTTTCTTCTCCCAATTGCTTCTAATAAAAATAAAATCTTGATATTACATCAAAAGGGTGCAATTTACACCATCAAAACGAAATATAACCTATAACCCAACAAATCAAAAATTTTAACAAGATTAGTAAGCTTACTAACCCATTTTCTTCTTCTTCTTCACTTGAATGGCTATGGAACTTTATTGGATGCTTGATTGGATGTAGAAGAGCATGAAAAATGGTTTGGTTCACTTTTCCATGGCCATAGCCAAACCTCTCTTCTCCTTTCTCTTTTTTTCTCTCTCTCTTCCTTCTTGTCTCTCATCCATAGCTGAAATTTCCACTCTTCTCTCTTATTTTCTTTTAGTTTTTGGGCTCTTTAATGTCACTCTCCAGACACTCTCCCCTCATTCTCACTGCTATGTTAAAAAAAGAAGCAAAATGTTGCTTTTTCTCATTTAATGGATTACACATGTTAGCTTCTTATTTGTCATCACTAATGACTCATCACATATATGTCATTTTCTCATTGGTCATCGCTGATGCCTCATCAACACACAGTTATCATGTAAAAGGGCCAAATTGCACTTTAATGCATTTAATTCACTAACTAACCGAATTAAATCTTGAAATTATTCCACAATCATCTTATCATTAAATTGACCATGAAATACTCTAATTAAGGTCAATACTTATTGATTGTATGTTTTTAAAAATTTCAAATGGGTTTAAATCATCAATACCCATTATTTTCCAAAAAGGGCATTTTAGTCCAATAATTTTGGATTACCCGAATTCTGTTCAAACAACCTCTGTTTTGACCTGTTTTGATTCCTATAGACTCTAATCCTAATTTCAAAGCTTTTCATCTTATTTTGAAATTGTTCGGTAACTTTTTGGTTCTCCAAAATTTTTTTTGGATTGAATCCAGAAATCACTAAATGTCACCAAAATTGTCTGGATTTTATTCAAAAGTGTCATCTAAATCTCCAAAGCACATTTAAGGGCTTTAAAGCTTGTTTGGACTCATTCCATAGCTTTTCAAAGTTTTTAGAAATTTTCGGTCTAGTCCAGAATTGTCTTTGATCTATCCGTGATCTTCGTTATAACCTCAATAATACATTTAAATACTTAAATTACTCTAGTACACCATAAATAAATCATACTCTATAAAATGCATGTACAACACATTAATCGAACTAGGATATTGCAGTATATTAGATGATTATTGCATATATAAGCTTATAATTATGTTAATATGATTGTTTGTTTATGTTTTAAGTATTATGTAGTTTAGAGCATGATTTTGGATCTTAATCTTGTGTTTCTTAAGGTGTTTGGTGTGTTTGTTAATGATGGAAACCAAATAAGTGAAGAATGAAGGAAGTTGGAACATGCATAGGTTACATGGTAAGGTCATGATCATTGCAAAAGGTATTTCTCCAGAGTCACAATTGTGCATGCAATGTCACAGTTGTGACGATTGTGACAGAAGGTCTTTCTCCATTGTCACGATTGTGACACACATTTGCCAGATATGAGATTTTTCATATATTTTGAAGTTGGGGGTGTTTTTGGAACCAAATGACGTGGGTAAACCCTATAATTAACCTTAAGACCCTTAGCTACTATAAAATAACATAAAAACACTCCAAAAAAGGCATCAACCATCTTACTAAATTAGATCATACAAGGAGAAGCAAGAAGAATATTGGAGAATTCTAGATTTCCAGATTCAATTCCAAATAAAGCTTTTGTTTCGTCCCTTTTGTTATTTTCATTAAACTTGATGTGTAAACTAGATTTGAAGTTGTTGTTTACATTTATGATGTTCTAAATTTCCAAATTAGGATTTTGTTCTTAAGTTGTTTTGTGACTCTAATAGTTACTGATTCAACACAATTTTAATAGTTATTGATTCAACACAATTTCTATGTTGTGTTCATGGCACATGTATATACTTTAGAACTAAATCGAGAGAGTAAGTCAAAAGTTATCTTATCAATTTGCACAACGAGTGTCAAAGAATTAATATTTCACATGATTAACAAATCAATTATCTTTAGAAGAGAGAACTTGTGTGAGAATTAGGTTATTCAATAGATATCTTTTGAACTAATTGAAAACATTAGGGAAAGAGTTATGAATTGAGAGATTGCAATTCTAGAATTTTCAGATTCAATTAGGGTTAATTGGTTAGGTCTTAAGAGAGAGTAGTCAAACCCTTTCAAAATTTAGAATCAACATATAATTGAATCGATAATCATTAGGGAAGCAAAATAACAAAGGAATAAATCCTAACCTTCATCCTTACATAATTGTGGCAGTTCAATTATTGGTTGGTTATTTACTTAATTTTATTTGATTGCTTTAATTTTTGTTATTTACTTTCATTAAATTCAGATTCTAATACCTTAGACAAAGTTAGGTTCATTTAGTTTTAACTATTTCCTCTTGAGATCGACAACTTTGATACTACAAGTTTATGATCTGTGTACTTGCGGATATTGAGGGTTTTATTATAGGTAAAAAAATTTTAACAACTTTTTAGTGTCGTTGCCGGGAAATTGGTTTAGGACTATTTGAATTCCTTTGTTCTAAGGAATTTTTCTGCCTTTCTTGTGTCTTTGCTACTGCATGAACATAAGAGTTACTTAGAGTTCAAGCAAGGTCAAAGAAACTCCAGCACTTGATATAATGAGACAAGAACGAGCAATTCGAAGAGTGAGACGTCAATAGGACATTAATCAAAAAATGGTAGAAGAATTCAATCAAGGAGATCAGTAATGAACCCTTGTGGATTTCATGAGACTAGGGTTCAATGCTGCACATCAAGGCATCACTTAACCACCGGTGCAAAGCAGTGTCATTCGACGTCAAGCTAGCTTTGTTAAACATGTTGCAAATTAACGGGTAGTTTTATGGATTAGATAATAAGGATCCTAACTCCCATTTGGTGAATTTTCTTGAAATATGTGATACTTTTTGATATAATGAAATGTTGGAAGATGTCGTTATGATGAGGCTCTTTCCCTTTACATTAAGGGATAGATCTAAGGCATGGTATCATTCTTTAAGCCCAACAAACATCACAACATAGAAGTAGCTGATGCATGTGTTTTTAGACAAATACTTCTCCCTATATGAGGTTGATAAAAAAGATTACAAATTTCTAATAAAACGATGAGGAATCACTATATGAAGTGTGGGAGCATTGCAAGGACTTGCGAAGGAGATGTCCTCACCATAATCTACCAAAGGAATTTCTCTTGCAAACTTTCTATCATGGAGTTAATCCACCGACGAGGGGAACTATAGATGCGACATCTGGAGGATCTTTAATAAGAAAAATAGTTAAGGAAGTGGGGGATTTTCTAGAAGAGATGGCAAACAATAGCTTTCTTTAGTCATTAGATGGAACTAGATAATAATTGATTTTTTGAGATCAGGAGGGTGTCACTGCTGTCGATTCAATGACAACAATGTAAGTTGAGATTGATAACTTAACAAGACAACTAAATTGCCTGCAAGCCTCTTCATCCCCTCCAGTTAGAGTAATTCAGGATGGATGCAAGTTATGTGGATAAGTTAATCAGGTTATCGTTAATTGTTTTTAATGCAAAATAACAATATGAAGCAACTCAACTACATGGACACATAATTCGATCAATAAGGAGGAAGTAATCTTTTTATAACACTTAAAACCTTGGGTGGAGGAACTACCCAAATTTTTCTTGGTCAAATAATGTGGGTAACCAAATGCAGAATCAAGGTCCACCTGGATTTAAAAAAGGGAAGTCCAATTTTGCCTATGATTTAATTTGTTATAAAAAATTGCTCATGATTTGAACCATCTAATAAATTGGATTGAGTTTAGAAATAATTTAGAAGCTGAAATTCTTACCACATTGGCCTATTTAATTTAAAAACTGAAAATTTTCAGTTTTCGTGTTCTTTTCTTATACTAAGTTATTATATCATAACTATATTTGCTATCATTTCAATGATTCACTGATAATTTAGATGTTCGATTAAATTAGATCTTGGCTTCATACTTAAACACATACTAGAAGTATGTAAACAAATGGGCCAAACTTTGTGTAATTCACAGCTATTGGTGTGAGTCAATCTTCATTCTTCCATTTATTGAATTTAGATTTGTGCTATAAATTGATTAACATTCATTTGCATCTATGTCATAATTTAAATTTAAATTTAAGCTAGAAGTGCACTCTAATGGATGATTTAATAGTAATTGCAAAACTTTTTTTTCTCCAAAAAATTTCATATTAGTGAAAGTAACTTACTTTGCTATTTTTGGATCATTTAGAATTACAAAACCACCTGAATTATGCTTGATTGTATGTTGAGATATTAGAAGGAAATTAGGTGATTGGTGAGGATTGAAAACAAGTTTTCTAAACTAAAATTTCAAATATGTCTAATCTTATTACATAATTAAAATTCCATCCGACTTGTATTTTGGCTAAGAGAACATAATGCATTAGTGCATCATTCATTTTTTTCATTTAGGATATAATTTCTTTCATTTAGAGAAGAATTGTTTAGATATCCATAATTGAAATTTAAGTATCAATGTACGAATTAAATTGAGGAAAAATTAAGCTTAAAATCTTGATTTATACGTCTGAATTTAAAATTAATGAGATAGATCATTTGTATACATCTCTTATAATTATTTTATGATAATTCTTGTTTGTTTGAATGATATTATTGGAATCTTGTACTCTTTTTATATGAAGATGTTATATTTAAGTAAACTTATCATTAAATATACTTATTTGGCAAATGAAACTTTTTTTCATGGGATCGACCTTTATTTACATTATGTTAATTTCGATAATAACTTTAGTGATTAAATAAGGTTTTAATTTGTATACACTTAATGACATGCATCACTTGATCACTTGTTATCGATTGAGGAATTCCAAATTGATGAATAATATGTGCTTTGATAAATTTAACTATATCTGTTTGATAAACCTTCTTTAAAGGTTAAGCTACCACCTATTTAATAAAATATCTATTTACGAAAAACTAAAACTTTCTTCTTTTAAAGATGGTGGACGTAGCTTCCCATTGAGATCAATGAAATAGGAATTTATTGCTCTTATATTTTTGACAATGTTTACATCCTCTTGCATATGGAATGCAATATTTTAAAATTGATGGCCAATAAAATCCATGTCAACATATAAACTATCTCATCTTTATTTCAGATTGATGTGCTTTACTTACCCTTTTATAAACTTGTCATTACTTTTAATGCCTTAGAAATGTAAGACATATCAAAAGAACTCTGTCATTACCTTAGAAATGTAAGACATATCAAAAGAACTCTGTCATTACCTTAGTGAAATAAAATTCCTTCAATCAATACAAACTTGAGTGCTCATTACTTAAGCTTGAAAGGCACTTATTTGCTTGTTTTAATGTAATACAACAACTATACAGATCATCGTTCCCATAAAGATTAGATTAGTCACTTAACAATCTGAATGCACTTTGTTTAAGGTAATAAAAATTGAATTAATTGAAATTAAAATAAATTAACTAAAATTAAAGTAAGCTAACAAAATTGAAGAAATGAACTAGTAAAGATAACAATAAGAGTGAAGTTAATTAATAAAGGAATCTTAGAGGTTATTATATCCTTGTTTGGTTGTTAATTCAATTATGTTGAATCTTAGATATTTTAAGGTTTTGATTACCCTTCTTCAAAATCTAACCAAATGATCCTACTTGAAATACATAACAATAGAGTTGAAATTCTTTCAATTATTCTCTTCAATTATTTATTAATATGATATTTGTAAGTCTATTAAAGTGTCAACTCTTGTTACGTTTAATACAGAAAACTTTGATTGGATCTTTGGATTTCTTATCAAGTATGGGTTCAACAAATACTATATTGAATTCAACAAGATAAAAGTTAAACAAAACAATTCAATAATAAACTCTAATATAGATTTAGAATTCCATAATCATGTTCAAAATAAACTATTCAAAATTGACATCTAAGGTAATAAAATAAAATAATAAAATAATGAATAATCTTGAAAGCCTTGATCTCAAATTTCTGGAAAGCTGAAATTGACTTAATATTTTCACTATTTGATCTTCTTCTTTATGATATGTAGATTATTTTTGTGTCTTTTCTCTTCCTTTTTATGTGTCTCTGATGACTCTCGTTGTCTTTTTCTAAATTCAAAAGCTTCTAATATACCTCCCCTGATGTCACCTTCTTAACATCCTTATTTATCAACAAATTACGGGTGCAAGTATGTTGTCGTGTATGTTACCATATATATCCAAAACCACCTCAGTTAGAGACTTATACAATCATCTACCAAAAACTTGTTTGATTGTTTTAATGTATGCAATACCATAAGTGTACGAATCATATATTATATTACATAAGATATCATTTTCATGAGGATTAGATTAATCACGTAACAATTTGATTACACTTTGTCTAAGGTAATAGAAGATAGAATTAATTAAAATTGAAATATATTTTAACTAAAATAAAAAACTGAATAACTGAAGTAGTAAAGATGTTGGGTCCGGGATTCGGTATCGGGATTCGGTATCGGGATTCGGTGGGCCCAGCCACCCCCGCATACCCCCGCGGCCACAACGCTGAAAGGTACTGTCCTCTTTGGTCATGGGTGAGGCCACGACTCGAACCCATGACCTCAAGGTTTTATAGCTTCCACATGCTCGCCTCTTACCATTTGGCTAAGTTAGCCAAATGGTAAGAGGCGAGCATGTGGAAGCTATAAAACCTTGAGGTCAAGGGTTCGAGTCGTGGCCTCACC
>JANITW010000008.1:40022238-40035671 GCA_027564335.1 Erythroxylum williamsii
ACTTATTATCATTATCATTATATTATTATAAAATGTTAGTACTAAATTTATAGCTTAATATTTTATAAACTAATTAATTGATTCTTTTTTACTTATTTTGTAGGAAACAAATTAATAGAGGACTTCAACTCGAAGAATAGCCAGGAAAATTTATCTTGTAGAGTTTCAACTTAAATTATTATGTAGTAGTTTGGGATAATTGTAATAAATATAATTTTCTTAGATATTAAAATTTTCAATTTTATATTTTAAAAATTAGAATTTTGTATATTTTGGTGATTTTTATATGTTTCATATATGCTAATAATTTGTATTTGTTTGCGTGAAATATCTTGGGACTAAAAATCTGTAATATTTGTGACAACTTCTATTTTATAGCCACCAATGCAAAAAAAAAATTATTGATTAAGCAATTAAATTGTTAAATTTAATAATATTATTTGTGACAAACACAAGCACATTAGTGATAAATTTATTGTAAGATATAATCTTTAGTTAGTGACAACATTATTGTAAGATATAACTTCCATACTTATGACGAAATTTGCTAGACAATATGGTCACTGATGCAAATTTCTTTTACCACTAATGCAATTCATTATTGAGATATTACATGTTTAAATACTTGGGAATTTGATTTTAGACATATTTATGACATTTGACGGTTATAATAACACATTCTTAAGAGTTTTTGAGCATTTACAAGTATTCATTCTTAGACTTCTCATTGATTGAGAGCTCTTGAGCATTAAAGTGAGCAAAAAAGGTTCACTCAAGTTCTACTAATCATTCGAGGCTTTTTTTTCCTTATATTTGGGTGATCCAAGAATTGTTAAGGTTACTCTTGACCTTTAAGAAATAATGTCCAAGGATTCCTCTTTATCCAAACAAAGATTGTCGTAAGAAGGTTTCTCTTCACCTGGTTGAAATAAAAGATTAGTAGAATACCAAAAAAAATAAATACTTAGGGAGTGGACATAGGTAAAGTTTTATTTGTCAAACTACTATAAAAAAACTATCTGCTTTACCTCTTCCCTATACTTATTATTTTATTCTTAGTTGATTGATTGAGTTTAAACTAAATTAACATTACATTTCATTCTTCATTTTGAAATCAATTTAAGGTCTTTATTAAGTTACAAAAAATTTTCATAAATTCAAATAGTCAATTTACCCCTTAAGCATCAATAGCAACCAACACTAATGTTTATAATGCAAAAAAGGTGAATTCCATTGTAATGTATACGGAACTATAATGTAGAACTTTAATAGAGAATGTGAACCATATCAATGTTATTTTTTGTTGACCCGATTTTCGGAGCCCAAAATCCAGAGTCATAAACCTTGGGCTTGTGCAATACCTTGTAAGGTGATTTCCAATAACCCTAAATAATCATCATCCTATAAGAGTGGAGGCCCACACTAGTCAAACACTAAAATTACAATTTGACTCCATTAAGGAAAATTTGCAGCTATGAATCTCTAGTTCATTTTGAAACCAGAGATCACCTCAATTGAAGCTCTACAGCTCGAGATATACTTAGAAAACTAAAGCATGTACATACCATAATTATGCTCTCCCAATTGACCCCTCACTTTCTCTCTAGCAAAATTAATCATGTCAACTCCAAATGATACAATTTTTATGAGAGATAGGCAAAGATGCTGGAAATCCATTGCTTTAAGAATCACTTCATTTGGAGGTCGGATGAGGAAGTTATGACCAAAAGAATCCAACATGTTTATGCCCTTACTCGAATTGTACATGTCTTGGCACAAATACCATAACTTTTACTACAGATGTTGGATTGATTTTGTTTTAAAACCATTTGAAAGAGGGCCTCAAATCTAAAACTTTCATGAAGAACTCGAAGTGAGTTTCGGCCTCTAAAAGGGTCAAAAATAGAACAGAAGAAGGAACTAAGATGATATTGAGGTCATGAGACGATTGCTAATGTCATACTAAGACGAATCAGAAAGATGGGTATAACTTTCTATATAGTACTCAGATTTAGGTGTTCTTTAGATGAATTGAAAGAGGACTTCAAGATCTATAACTCTTATGAATACCTTAAAGACCAATTCTATCATCTAGAGAATCAAATTTAGACCAGAAAATGTTATGACCAAACTAAGACGATGCTGACGTCATGAGACGATTGCTGATGTCATACTGAGATGAATCAAAAAATGGGTATAACTTTCTGTACAAAACTCAGATTTAGGTGTTCTTTAAATGAATAGAAAGAGGACTTCAAGATCTAAAACTTCATAAAGACCTTAAAGACCAATTCTATCATCTAGAGGATCAAATTTGGACTAGAATATGTTTTGATCAAACTAAGACGACGCTGACATCATGAGACGATTGCTGACGTCATACTGAAACAAATCGGGAAAATAGGTATAACTTTCTATACAGAACTCAGATTCAGGTGTTCTTTAAATGAATAGAAAGACGACTTTAGGATATACAACTCTTATGAACACCATAAAGACCAATTCCATCATCTAGAGGATCAAATTTAGATCAGAAGATGTTTTGGCCAAACTAAGACGATGTTGACGTTATGAGACGATTGTTAACGTCATACTGAGACAAATTGGAAAAATGGGTATAACTTTCTATATAGAACTCGGATTTATATGTTCTTTAGATGAATAGAAAGAAGACTTCAAGATATACAACTCTTATGAAGACCTTAAAGACCAATTCTATCATCTAGATGATCAAATTTGGACTAGAAGATGTTATAGCCAAACTAAGATGATGTTGACTTCATACTAAAATAAATCAGAAAAATGGGTATAACTTTCTGTATAGAACTTAGATTCAGGTGTTCTTTAGATGAATAGAAATAGGACTTCTAGATCTACAACTCTCATCAAGACCTTAAAGACTAATTCTATCATCTAGAGGATCAAATTTGGACCAGAAGATGTTTTGATCAAATTAAGATGATGCTGAAGTCATGAGACGATTGCTGATGTCATACTGAGACGAATCGAAAAAACGGGTATAACTTTTTATACAGAACTCAAACTCAGGTGTTCTTTAGATTAATAGAAAGAGGACATCAAGGTATAGAACTATTATGGAGACCTTAAAGATCAATTCTATCATCTAGAGGATCAAATTTGGACTAGAAGATGTTACGGCCAAACTAAGACGATGCTGATGTCATGAGACGATTGTTGAATTCATACTGAGATAAATCAGAAAAATGGTCATAACTTTCTATACAAAACTCAGATTTGGGTGTTTTTTATATGAAAAGAAAGAGGATTTCAAGATCTGCAACTCTCATGAAGACCTTAAAGATCAATTCTATCATCTAGAGGATCAAATTTTGACCAGAAGATTTTCTAGCCAAACTAAGACGATGCTGACGTTATGAGACGATTGCTGACGTCATACTAAGATGAATTGGAAAAATGAGTATAACTTTCTATAAAGAACTCAGATTCAGGTGTTATTTAGATGAAAAGAAATAGGATTTCAAGATCTACAAATCTCATGGAGACCTTAAAGACTAATTATGCCTCTAAAAGGGTTAAAGTTTCAAAACAATGTAGTTGTCCCGAAAGTTCACCCTATGCAACAACACAGACTTCAAATGATCATAACTTTCTACTACGATATCCAAAATTTACAAACTTTATATCGTTGAAAAGCTAGAAAAATCATATACAACTCCTAAGAAGACAATTTCACTTAAATCAGCTCACAACAACCCAGAAATATCCCTGAAGTTAGTACACAAATTTTTCCCTTACATAACCTTAAGTATCATAGGCGAAAACAAAATCATAAACCATTAATATAAAAAGATTGTAGTTTTACAAAGCTTTAGTGGGCATTTCAAGCCCCCAATACACGAATGTTTCAAGAATATTCTAAAATACAAAAGACATATGAATAATAAATTGCTCAAAATGCAACTAAATCCTTGGTTTACTAAATTTGTTTAAATTACAACAAAAATTAAAAAACGGAGTGATGCCTTGGATCTCGACTACTCAATCTATTGCTCATCACCTGCTTATTTGGAGGAAAGTGGGGGTGAGCTTAAAGCCCTTGAGTAACAATTTTATAGTTTGCAACAAACAAAGACATTTTTAATACATCTTCAAAGCAGAAAATTTTTGTGTATGGAAAATCATGGATGCATTACTCCTATCAACTTATCATGAACACCTAAACTCATCAAATGGTTTGGGTAAGTCCGAAACATGACGCACTACACATTTCCAATGAAATGGTTTTGTGTAATCGTCAATTCTTGAGGGAGTCCTTGAGGGAACTCCATGTCACTAGCGAGTAGGTGGGAGAAGCCTATACTTGGGTCAACGTGCACGTGATGGTTCTTGAGGGACTACCACAAACCCACATAACACATAGAATTTCAAAATCTTGTAAGCTTGATGCCCACAAAGGCACATTTCCTTGAAAACTTACTTTATATAAGCTTGTTATATCCTAAAATCCATTTCCAAAAGTATGGTTTTAAAATCATGTATCTTTTCAAAGAATCATTTTAATAAAGCAAACTTTTCATGTATCATCCCATAAATCATGTATAAGCATATAGAAAAATCTTGCAGCACTAAACAACCTTAAATGCAAATGAATAAGGTGGTTGTAAAATTTATTACTGTCATTTATTGACAGAAACTTTTGTTAGCTTATTGCCTAGCTATAAAAGTGAAACCCACCTTGAAGTCCTTGACTATGGCTTGCTCCAATGTGCCTCTCCTCTTGCTCCTCTTGTCTTTCTTGATTCCCTTTTCATAGACAAAAATTCCCAACTTCAATAGAGTTGCTAAAATGGAAACCCACAAAGTATTTCCCATAAGATGGCTCTAGAAAACTTAAACCCATGGTTTTTCTAAGCTTCATGAACCAAAACTCTTCCCATATCTAAAGTATTAAAATGATCTTACCTTAGATCTTCACCAAAAGAAGAGATGCTTGGTTCAAAAGAAGGCTCTTGATTTTCTCTACCTTTTTTCCTTCTTACAAAACCTTTAAATCTCTCTAGAAAGTTTAGAAAAGATAAAACCCTAGCTCAACCCTCTTCTTTCCTCTCAACCACCCAAAATCTTTCCTTCTCTCTCTCTTATTTGTTATTTCACTTCTCTCTTTTCCATTTTCATTTGTCCCTCTCTTTGGGAAGAGAACAACACTTCTTTCTTCCCATCTTACCCTTCATGACTTATAAAAGTCCACCTTGCCCTTCCTTTAATGCCTTATAGTTTTTAGACTTATGTGGCTTGCCAAAGTTACCCTCACACTCTCTTACTGCTTTAATACTTCCACTAACCCATGTCATATTTTTTCCATACTTTGACAAAATTAATCACTCTTGATAAATAGCTTATCTATTAAAACCTTGAAAGCAATTTAAACCATGCTTATTCACAAGAAAAAAAATTCTGGGCCAACAGAACTAATTCTAGAATAGCCTTGCTTCTAGAATTTGATGTGTTAAATTTGAGATGATGCTGCTTACTGGTAAAATAGTGTTCACACAAAGGCAATTGTACCTTTGTAAGTCCTGGAAGTAGCTTCTTCTCAGCAAGAATTTTTATTCCTTGTTCTGACATGTGTCGAAGTTTCTGATGCCACAGCATCATAGAATTTGAGCTATTTGAAGCAACAGATGCTTTTGTGTCATGCAGAGTCTCTCCTTTCAACATGTATAAGTTTGCAACTATCTTTTCAGATTTCACCACTACAAACGTTCCATGGAATATTGTCATTCTTCCTTTTATACTATCGATTTTGCTAGCACGATCGTCCAATATTTCATAAGACAATAGATTCTTCTTTAGGCCCTTCAAATTCGTACTTAATCAATAGTATGAACTGTACCATCATACATCTTCAATTTGATGGATCCAATACCAACGATCTTTAAGGCATCATTGCTGCAACTATACACAGATCCTCCTAAGATAGGTTCATAGTGATGGAACCATTCTCTTCTAGAGGTCATGTGATATGTGGCTCCTGAGTCAATGAGTCATACATCTACAAATCTTTTTTTGCTTTCCATGCTTGTTGTTACTTCACAATTTAAAGCGTGTCTGTCGTCTAAAGTACTCACAACATTCCCTTGAGGATTGGAATTCTTGGTCAAATTCCAACAATCCTTCTTCAAGTGACCTTTCTTGACACCATTGTAGCATTTGAAATTCTTCTTACTTTTTGACTTTGATCTACCATTGTTCTAACTCTCACTTGAGCCACGTTCTGTTGATCTTCCTCGCATCACCATTAAAGCCTCTGCTTGTTATAAGCTTGCATGTCTGTCTTCCTTATTTTTGTGCCGATTTTCAACTTCTAGAGTAGTAGCTGCAATGTCATCAAAGACTAGATAATCCACAAGGACATTATTTGTCAAGTTGATGATGAGTTGAACATACAAATCAGGTAAACTTTGAAGTAAAAGTTCAGTATGTTCTTGTGACTCTATTTTATAGCTCAATAATGTAAGCTGAGAAAATAGAATATGCAACGTGTTTATGTGCTCCATCATTGAAGTAGATTCTAACATCTGTAAATTATAAAATTTCATCATAAGGAAAATTTTATTGTGCAGTAATTTGGCCTCATACAGCTTAGTAAGGTAATCCCAAATCTCCTTTGCTGTCTTTTTCTCCTCTATGCTTGACAATACTCCATCTGCTAGTGCTAGATGAAGATTTGCAATAGCATTCCCATCCATCTCATTTCATTTGTGAAATTTATTGGCCTTTCGTTGATAGCCGCTAGATAATTATCTTTTCTTAAGATAGCCTTTATCTTCAACTTTTACAGTGAAAAATTACTCTCGTTGAATTTTTCAATATCAAATTTTGCTGTCATTGCTTCTATTATAAATTGCTCTCTATGCAGGTCCCCAAATGAGTATGTAATAACTTAACTTATTTTCTGTTGCAAAGGATCCAACTTTTATTGGCAACCACATAGCAAACTTTAAGTAGATATATATATGAGATATATATATACACACTCAGACAAGATTCTGATACCACTTTTTGTAAAATGAGCAATAAATAGAGCAAAATTGCAACTAATAAATTGAGAAATAAATAAAGAAGATAAGTAAAATAGAGATTTTACGTGAAAATCCCCTTAAATATTTTAGGGTAAAAAATCACAGACAAAGATGAAAATTTCACTATAATAAAAAATTAAGAATTACAAAGACTGTCTGATTACCAAGAAGAAACAATGAAAATTCTCTCCTGACAAAAGGAGCAACAATTTTCTCTCTAGTTATCTGATTTATCTCACTAGCTTTTAGTTTTTTGGAATGATTATTTTTCCTGCTGCTGCACCCGGTGCATGTGGTGGCAAACAGGTTGTCATTCGCTGAAAATAACAAATTCAAATTTACAAACGTGCAGCCTTACTTTTATTTCCTTCTTTTCTATTTTTTAATTTGATCATATGTGGGTCTCACATGAGACGCTACCTATTTTGTCAACATCTTCTCGGGGCACGGGGGAACTCTGCAAATGGTACAGTACGTAAGCTTTGTGACAACTGAATTGGAAACATATATAGCCCTTGCTTTGCGTTTGCAAGTTTAACTTGCAGGCAAAGCATACAATACATGTTGGCTTCTAAAGAAATACATGGAAGTAGAAAGAGAACAAGTATTTGTTCTTTTCATGGTCCTACACATCAGAGTTCACATATTTTCTGACATCACATCTTTAAGAAATTGAATTGTAGCAATGAAGGAAGACCCACCTTCCATCACAGACTTTCTAGCAACCTGTTTCATTTCTTTTAACTTCTTCCTCTCGTCGTTCTCACTTTCAATCAACGATCTGACAGCTCTCTCAATCTCGACAGAGCTCACAAGATGACAATTTGTCCCATAATCCAATTTCAGCTCTTCTGCTAATCCTAATTCCTTAACCATTTCAAAAGCATTAAGCTGTTGCTCAGCGTAGATGGGGAAAGTTGCAATTGGCACACCATACCACAAGCTCTCCAATGTTGAGTTCCATCCACAATGAGACACGAACCCTCCTATCGCTTTGTGTGCTAAAACTTCCACTTGGTTTGACCATCCACAAATCATTCCCCTACCATATACTTTCTCCAGGAACCCTTTTGGCAACATCTCCTCTGGGCTAGTGCACAAACTGTCAGGAGGTACGCGTGTAGACCACAGGAATCTGTGCCCACTTTGTTCCAGGCCTATTGCTATTTCCTTCACTTGCCCGGCTCCAAAGCCCACGTTACTTCCGAAACATAAAAACACGACGGATGATCTTGGTTGTTCGTCAAGCCACTTCATGGTCTTGTCCCATTGAGCTTGGTCCAAACTTGGGTTAGGCTGACCCTTGAGGTTTATGACCGGACCAACGGGGTAAACTGGAGGTGTTTGGTTGCCAAGAAAGGACTCAATGAGGCGAGGCTCGAGTTCCGCAAACGTGTTTACCATTACACCATTGGCTTCTTTAAACCTTGTGGCGAGCTTCACATAAGTAGGGTAGCCAAGTTCCTTCTCAAGTAAACCTGCAGGCAAAACCCAGTTCGGAATATGATTGAAGAAACCTGGAATCAGCATGTCGGGATCAGACTTGCTAAATCCAGAGTCGTCCTGCTCATCGCGAATGGATATGTAGTGCATGAGACTCAAAAACCCTGCACTGGAAGTTAAAAATATATAAGAATTTAGACCCAGTTCCTTTGCAACGTCGACAAGGGTGACACAAAAGAAATCAAGAACTAAGCCCGCGACTTGAACTGAGTTGGAGATACTAGTTGACAGGATATCTTGGAGAATAGTCTTGATTTGAGGTATGTGGTTATCAGTGGAGGTAGAGATGTAATATTCGGGGCATTTCTTTAGCAAATCCAACGGAGGAAATTTGGGCTGAGGGACAGAAACCAACTTGATTCTGGGTTGAGAAGCAGTGAGAGATTTGGCGTACGTATCGCTGAAAGGAGTGATTGGTAGTTTCATGACAAGCACAGTGACGGATAATTGATCATCATGGTCGAGCAAGCGCTCAGCCATTCCCAGACTCGATACTATGTGACCAATTCCAGGAGCTGGAACAAAGATTAACTCTACCTTCCTTGTCGCCATTCCTTAATCAACTTACCACTTCTTCTTCTTTTTTATTCTCCACTGAAAAAGGCTGTGTAAGTAACTAAGTATAGCCACCAATGCATAGGCCAGTTTTTGATGAGAAATAGAGCAGAGGCCTATATGATGTACTTTGGAAGCTGACGAGGGAAAGGGCGTTGAATTTTCATGATCAGATCTGAAAGCACTATAACATAAAACAAATGAAGAAAATCAAACCTATTATAATTTACTGTTTAAGAAGATTATTTGTCTTCCCAGTATCTTTTGACTTTTATTATATCAATCCATTTGACGTTGAAACGAGGCTGTATTATTTAACCTTGAGCAATTCAATATTCAATGTTCCACTTACAGTTGGACTGGCGTTGTGTTTGTTTACCCAAATTGCGCCGTTTAAGACTGGGACGTGAATAGAAATAAAGGAAGTGGCCCATTCAACTCAGATATCCTGTCTAGCTCCAACTCGGTTATATTTCAGTGCATTACTTCGGTTTCTTGTTCTGTATTAACGTAATAAAAATAATAACAATTATAATATTCAAGAATTAACATAATAAAAATAAAATTTAAGAATTATATCATTTTTATAAATCAAATTTAATCATTATGATTTATAGCCACCTTAACCGACTAAAAAAGAAAGTAGTTTTGAACTCTAATTTTCGTCTAACTTTGAAATTGAAAGATAAACTAGTAAAAGTCAATCTTTCTAGAGACATTGGAAATGTTATCACTTAGCATTAATTTAAAGTGTGTGTTACACATTTATGTTTTTTATATTGTCATGATTGATAGACATCTTGCTGAATAGAAAATAGAATAAAGTAAATTATATTGTTCTAGAAAATTATATTAAAATATATCAAAAAAAATTTAATTGTAATAGTACAATAGAGATTGTAAAAACTAAATTATTAAAAATTAAAATATTAAATTAAAAATAAATTTATATTGGAATATTTTTAACATGACTATTTTTAGTTAATAGTTATATTTTTTAAAATAAAATATTTCTACTTATTTTAATAAATTGGATATTGAGTCCAAACTTATGCATAATTAAATTTTTTATTCATTATCCTTTTTATTTTTCTTCGATAAATTAAATACATTTTTTATGTAAGTAACTAGTTTGAAATTTTAAATATAGTTAAATTGAATATATATTTTGAAAGTTTTCGTGCGACTCTTCATAATGATAAATCATATAATAAATAGTTTGTGTGTGAACATTTCTTTTTAAACTTTTGTTATTTTGTAGATGAAGAAAAATGATTGAATTCACATCTTATTTAAAATTCAATATTTGAATCATAACTTTTCTTATTTAAAAATATTTATACTAAAATATTATAATCATATTTAAGTTAAAATTAATTTGTAAGTTAGACTTTAATTCCTAATTTTTACGTTAGAAATTTAATATTACAGCCTCAATCCATAAGTGATATTACATATTTTCCTAAATCAAATATAATACCTATTAGAGTTGACAAAATTTTGAATATCTTAAAAGAGTTTTACAAAAATTGTACCTCCCAAAAGATAAAATTTTGAATAGACTTAAATTTTAATATGTTTATTATGAAATAGAATAAAAATATATTTTAATTATATAAAAGCTTAGGAAATATTTTTACAATTTTTAAAAATTATTTGAAATAGTACTAATACTATATAGTAATACTTGCCTAAAAAGTTTTCTCAACTTGGCATCACTCGATTTGGATTGACTTGAAGTAAATGATTTTAGCTTCAATTGACCAAACTTTCAGTAAAACTTGGAGTTTTTAAAATAAAATTTTAAACCTTGGGTCTAGTTTGGGTTTAGTCCGCATGGCTTAACACCTAAGCTTTAAAAAAAAATGTAATCTTTTTTAATTTGAAATTGATAAAAATATTAAATCAAGGTTTGACTCAGGTGCATGGGCTCGAACGAAGAAGGTCATACTCAGTCGAACTTTGGGCCTAGGCCGAAACCTTGCCTGACCTATTGCAACCCCTTATGATAGCATTGGTACCAAAATTGGTAACACCTTTCCTCAAATTTCCATAACTATGTTATGTTTACTAATGTTACATCCTTAACTATTTTTAATTATAAAACAAGAAGTTTTAGTACTCTCTCAAAATGAATCCAAAATATTCCCTCTTTAAATAATCTTTTCATTTGTTTCATTCTCATTTACGTAGCCACTTACCAACAAAAGTTTACAGCTTCTTGGACACCTTACTTGGTAAAAGTTCATGTCTTGATCAAAAGTTGCTCGCTTTTGATCAAAATCTAGTAGTAACAATCGCCTCTAAATTAAAATACCTTTTTTTTTTTAATTTGGTTTACAACATTAACTACCATTTGGTGTTAACCTAGAATGCAAGCATGCTAAGGAGAAATTATCCTAGAATTTATTCCTGACTTCTATCAATAAATGGGCTTTAAAAAACTTAGAAATTATAATTTTAAGCTACCAAAATGCTAAGATATGCTGAAATGAAATTTGAATGAAATAAAGTGGTTGGTTGTTGCGAAAGAGAATTACAAACTACAAAAGGGAATTTGATTTAACAAAGGAGAATTTGTGATGTAAAGAAAGTTGGAAAATAATGAAACATATTTGAAATAGGTTGAATAATCTATTTAGAGAGTGATTTCTTTTGTAATATTAATGTTTTGATCAAGATTGTTGTTTGAATGCTCATGGTCCTGGTGAATTTATAGTAATCTCAACCTTAAGCAATTTTGTGATATAACTACCCACTTCCCTACATTTTAGCTAATTACTTGTCATTATTCATGTTCTTGAATTCTAGCCTACTTAACTGTGTTCTTGTTAATTATCTTCCACTATTTTCTCAACTTCCACTTAATGCTTAAGTAACTTTTTAACTTCCAGTCTATTCCCTTATATTTTAGCTATCTACTAGTCACTATCTCCTTAACTTTCACATTTTGGATTTTTTTTCTTTTGTACACGTTCTAATTAACCACCTTCTTGCATTGTTTTTGAAATACACGTAAATTATGTATTAATTATTTAAAATTCTTAAATCTTGGGCTTTTCATATGATTCCTATGTGTATGAATTCTCTGGCTAAAAAAATTCTAGGACTTATAGGATTTGTACCTTTTTCACTTATGGACCAAATGGCTGAATTTATTTTGTTCTATCAACAATTGTCCCCGTATATATTTGGCTGAGCAAATAAAATTGTGAAAAAATTAATTTCTTGATTGGACTTTGAGTCGTAAGCCAAGTAACATCATTTATAGGGAGTCTCTTAAATCCCAAATAATTTTTTGCAAATAAGAAATGTTAGATCCAACTATTACATTGAGATCTTTCAAATTTGAAATCTTTACTTCCCTATTTGTTACAAAAGATAGCAAATCTCTTTAAAATTTCTCCTTTTGTTATTCCTTTAGTATTCAATCATTTTTGTACTATAAAAGCTCCTCGTTACTTCTTCGGTTTTCACCTTAGCTTTTAAATAGTCTTTATCTTATTTTCTGTGCCTGTTTGGTTCAGCTTTTAGAAATTCCAAAAGTACTTTTTTCTACCGCAAAAGTTATTTTTGAAAAAAAAATAGATGTTTGGCTGCAAACTTTAAAAGCACTTTTAAAGTAGAAATGGTTTTTGAAAAAGCTAAAATACAGCTTTTTGAAAAGTTAAGATTTGAAGCTTTTCAGAAAAGTCCAAATTTGAGCTTTTTCGATAAGCTGATTTTCCGTCAGTTACGTATATATCAAATTTTAAATCCTCTCTTTCGTTTCTTCAGTTCACTCGTACGCTCACGACTATCTTCTCTAATCACTCACAACTTATCTTCTGAAAACACCAACGATGCTCACTGGGTAATTCCTCTTTATATTTCTTTATATCTTTTGCTGTTGGGGTCTGCTAGAAAATAGCGTCTTCTCTAATCTCGCCCTCGAAAATAGCGTTGGTTCCCCTAACAGCGGCTGTGTCCTGCTGTCCTCCATTGAGGTAGATGCGGTGATGGAGACAGAACTCAAGGAGCACGGCTTCAGGAGTACCAAGAGGGTGAAACAAATTTGCACTATTGGCCCGTCGACATGAGGTCGGAGTAACTGGAGCTGTTTGTCGTTGGTGGAATGAATGTTTCCAGAATCAATATGTGTCATGGGACTCGCGAGTGCCATAAGAGAGTGCTAATTTGACCTTCTGGAGAGATGGGAGTCTACTCAAAGAACGAAATACTATGCTTCCCACTCTTTCGTCTAAGGTTAGTCCTGCTAAGCTTAATGATATCTGATGGATCCATAATTTTCGCATAATTGAGATGTTGAAA
>JANITW010000008.1:40035771-40058786 GCA_027564335.1 Erythroxylum williamsii
AAGAAGCTCATGAAATCCTTGGCTATGCATTTGATCATGGAATTAATATTCTTGATACTGCTGAATCTGTAAGTCTTTTCTCTCATAGACTTGTATACATACTTTTAATTAATGTTTTTCCGAAATGCTGACACGCTTATGATATTTAGATGTTTAATTGACTTGTTTGATAAAAATTGGGGAAGATAATGTAGAAGAGTTTCTTGGATTCCTCTTTCTAGTGCGGAATAAAATAACTCTAAGCTCTGAATGCTTGATGAAGATGAGGTTTGCTCGAAGTAGATGTTTCTATGCATGCATTTAAGGGCACTGCCATAGCTCTAGACAATACTTTGCATGTGCCTTCTAATTCTGAAAATGATTTGCTGTTGACATAGAAGATTTTAACATCTACTAATAGGTATTGCTTTGAGATTACAAAATAGTTCACAATGAGAGAAATGGGTCAACTTGGAGGCTTCGTCATGATTTCACTATGGTATTGTTGAATGAAATTCATTAAATGGTCTATGCACTTAATAACTCCGTAACATGCAATTAAGCTTTTGGTACTTGAAGCTTATTCTCTTACTTAGATCACTTACTGTGATGTGATTTTATCATCGTCTATATCTTATGACTAGCCTATAATCTGTTTTTGAGTTTCCTTCACATTCTTATTATTAAACTGGATTACAAAAGAGTATCACATATCTATATTCTCTATGTCGAATAAATCTCTTCACAAAAGTTGAGTTTTCATCTTGATAGATACTTTGCCATCTTGGCTTGCATGCTTTATCGTTTCTTTCCCTCATTTTCTGATATCCTTCAGCTGGAACTGCTGAATATTCTTTCTAAGGAAGTGGTTTCTAATTTTGTATTATTTCTCCAATCTCTGTTATATTTGCTACTAATCCTTTTATTTTAGTTTCATTGATCTTCTTATGAGTATTAGAAAATCACTGCTTACTTCTTGCTTATGGTGCCATTTGTGTACTATTTGAGTTCTGTCTGCAAGCTGCAGTTGACCAAAGTCCTCAGTTATATCGTCTCTGTATATCTAATACCTTAATGTCATTATGGTATTTTATAATTTTGGATATGTCTGATAATGTCAGTGAGTAGTTTCTTTTTCTATTGTTTGATTTTTAATTTTTCTCTCTGATACGACATGTTGGTTGCATTAACACTACACATTCAATGTTGTAGTACCCTATACCAATGTCGAAGGAGACCCAAGGAAGAACAGATCTCTACATTGGTAGCTGGTTGAAGTCTCAGCCTCGAGATAAGGTACCAATTGTCTACCGGCTTTATTAATCAATGTTCTTAATTTCTTTAAGCTTCGGTCTCTTCAGTTTCATAAAGTGCTTGAGTAGATCAAGAGACTTGTTTAGATTCACTCTGTGGTTTACATGATTTGCAAAATATATCCTGGAGTTGATTGTTTAATAACATGACTAGTCTCTACCAAGTGACAGTGTCCTTCTGGACTCTAGTTAGTTTTGATTCTGGATCCATGATTTTTTTTCTCCAGTATGTTCCTCTTGGATTTTTCACAACTAGAAATATGCATTTATTTTCACAATTTACCTCTATATATCGCATTGTTTGATGTCCTAATCTTTTTGTTCATTTGGCATTAGTCTTTTAAGTTCATATTAGTGGCATCTATGGTTGTCTCATATTATGAACAGGTTATTGTGGCTACAAAAGTATGTGGCTATTCAGAGCGGTCAAGTTATCTTCGCGACAATGCTAAGGTTTTGCGAGTTGATGCTGCTAATATTAAAGAGAGTGTAGAGAAAAGCCTCAAACGTTTGGGCATTGACTACATTGATCTGCTGCAAATACATTGGTAAAAACGTACAATTTTTTAAGGCCCTTCGCAGCTAGTTGAGGCAAACTTTTCTTCACTGAGATTTTTCCCGTTCAACTAATATCTGATTATGTAATTGAACAAATTCCCTTTTATAACTCTTCAGTTATCTTTGTGTAAAGGACAACACATTCTTTTTCTTTCATTTCTTCGAAAGAGTAACGGAAGGATATAAATAAGATTGGCAGCATTGGGCGGAATGAAAAATGTCCAATAACCTGTTATATGTACTTTGAATGCAGGCCAGATCGCTATGTACCATTATTTGGTGAATTTTCTTATGATTATTCAAAGTGGAGATCAAGTGTCCCATTTGTGGAGCAGTTGAAGGCTTTTCAAGAACTTATTAATGAAGGAAAGGTAAATATGGGTACCGTACATTGTAACTTGTAGAAAGCAGGGATTATTTTGACTTTATTCAGATTTTCAGCCTTACTAATAGGTGGGTAGGGGAGATGACATTCTGTCGGATTATTTAGAATCATGTAGCATTATCTAGAAGATTGTACAGCTATAGAAATCATATAAAACCCTGATTTCTAGAGATTAGAATAAAATACGGATTTTCATGTATATTAGGGAATCTGTTACTATATTTAGTATAGACAGTTGTATATATATTTACTATAGCTGTAACCTATGGATTAACGAGAATGAAACTATTTCTTCTCTACTAATATTTTTCATATTCCTATATGGAAAAGGCTAATTACACTAGAATTTTCACATATAACGACAGTATCACAATCTAGAATATTCATAACATTGAAATCTGGATCACACATAGTATCAAAATCTTCAACACTTCCTCAAGCAATCGAGCGGATATCTTTCATTCCCGATTTGCATTTGAGTTCTTCAAACCTTCCTACAAGAAATTCTTTGGTGAACATTTTAGCGAATTACCCATTAGAAGAGACATGATTTGTGTTTTTCAACCCACTATTCTACTTTTCTTTTATGAAATGTCCGATCATCTCAATATGCTTTACATGGTGATTTTCACATATAAAGAAAACTTATCAAAGTCTAGTATACTTACATTGTAATCTTCAATATAATGTGGATAAAAAACTCAGGTATGGAATTACCTGATCCATTGTTTCAAGATAAGGTTACTAAGGAAGGAAAAAGACATCATCTTCCCCCTCCATTTGGGACCATCATTGTCAAAGCCTTCAAACGAGAAAGAATGTTAGGAGAAAATTATGAATTATTAATCTACTTTTTAGTCATGAAATGATCTTCTTAATTTTGTCAAGTCAATCAAACTCATTCTTCACATAGAAAAAATGCACGGGAAAATGATTGTCGTAATCTCCCCTCTTGCTTTCCTTTCTTGAATTTGTCCTTGTTTCTATCCAAATGAAGCTTAATCGGCTTTTCTCTGCAATAGCATTGACTTCTATATCGTAAAAGAACTAAGGTGATTAGTCATGGTGAAATTTTCTAAGGAATATAGAGGAAAAAGTCTACATACCATTAAGATAATATCCAATCATTTTCTTTTTTGCCGTCTTTCTTTTCCTTTTTCCTTTATGAAGATGAAAGGACGTAGAGAACTTGGCAGAGAGGAGTTACGGGTGAGATATTTGATGTATCATATTAACTGATGAGAAATGTATTTTGATCTTATTTAGGTACGCTATATCGGTGTTTCAAGTGAGACATCATACGGAGTAATGGAGTTTCTTCATGCAGCCAAAGTTGAAGGCCTACCAAAGATCATTAGTATCCAGAACAAGTATAGTCTGTTGGTCAGGTGTCGTTTTGAAAGTAAGTTCTACATTCATGCTATTATCAATTCAACAGTAATTCAAAGTTCAATACCTAGTGAATGTAACGTTTTGGATTCTCATAAGTAGTTCTATTCATTGGACCAACTTTGATTTTTATCCTGGGAATCTTAGCTTGGTGGAAGTTTCTACAATAGTATTGTTGAAAATCATTTGGTTCATGAAGTCACTTTATGTATTGTTAATTTCCACCTTGTTAGGAGGTAATTTTGTAGCCATCACAATAATTTATTACTAGTTAAAGAGATAAGAAAGATGGATAAATTAAAAGCAAAGAGATCCATTGTTCCCTTAGCATACATAGTATAAGTGATGTAGGACAAATAGAAGAAATATTAACTAATAGCTAAACTCACAAAATTTGGAAAATATGGCTGATATTAGAATGTTGGAATATCAAGTTTCAGATCTGAATTTCAGTTTAGAATGTTGAAAGTTCATATTTGTATAGCTGGGTTTCTAGGGTTTAATTGCTAAAAATTTAAGTTTGAATTTCCAGGTTAGATATGGCTGAAATTTAGGTTTGAGATGACTGGAATTTGGTTTTTAGTCGCTGAAACTTTAGCTTAGAATTGTTGAAATATAGTGAAGAATACAAACAATAGAAGTTAGGAAACTAGGAATCACTCCTAAAGTCTAAGAATCACTCTTAGAGGAAAGCATCACACATTCTAATTGATAACTCGAATTTCAAGAAAAAATTCAGGATAACTTGTTCTTGAAAGGTTAAGTAAACACATTTTTATAATTCTTAGAATCCTTATTCTAGTAAGAAAGGGTTCTAAAATTTCCAAAATTGAATCATATCATAATAAGGATTTTTTATTGTTAAAAAGTCCTAAACAAACTAAGACAATTTGTCTAACTTATTATTATTATTCCCTATCTAATAAGAAAAACTTAGCGTGAAGTAAGTTGCCCTTGTTAGGATAGGATTCATCTCTCTAAATTAAAGTTGTGGTTTCTCTTTTATTGAGTTTCTAAGCTTTTTTGCATTAATTCTCTTCGGCTTTTCTGAAATATCCCTGACGTGGATTGTGACAAATACTGCTCATATAAATTTGGATTCAACTTCTAAAATCCAAGTGCTATCAGAAATTGATCTTCTTTTCCACTTGATAAGAAACCCTACTATCAGCTTTTGTAGCTACAATTTGTTCATTAAGAACATCCTCTATCTCATCTTTAAGATGATGAATGGTTGGAACAATTGCAATAGTGGATTTCATATTTATCATGTCCATGATAAATAGTTAAGTCTGCAATATTAAACATATGATTAAGTCCTATGTCACTTGGTAATTCTAAAACATAAGCATTAGCACTTACTTCTTGAATGTCTTATAAGGTCCAGCACTCCATGAATGAAGTTTCTTATATTTTTATGTTGGAAGATGTTCTGGACAAATCCTTACCATCCGAATATCCCCTTCATTGAATTCTACCAATATACGGTGTTGATTAGCATATTCTTTATAAGTCAAGTTGTTGATTGTTATCTTTCTTTTTACCTCATCAAAGATATCTCTCATATGTTCTGCAAAACATTCAACTTCAACACTAACTCGTGTTATTTGTGGTAAAGCCGTAAAGGAACTATATTAATTGGTTTTCTTGCTGAAATCCCAAAACTATTTTAAAAGGACTCTTGCCAGTTGACCTATTTATAAAATTGCTATATGCGAACTCTTATCATAGGAAGAATTAGGTCCCATTATTCATCTTATCTCCAACCAAACATCTTAACAAGTCTCCCAAATTTTATTCATCATTTTTGTTTGTCCATCGATTTGAGGATATAAAGAATTAGAAAATTGAAGCTTAGTGTTCAATATTTTTCATAGAACTCTCCAAAAATAACTCATAAACTTCACATCACGATCAAAGACGATGGTTAAAGATAATTCATGGAGATGTACTTGTTTGGAGAAGAGTTTGGCGATATGGACAGCATCATAAATCTTGAAACATGAAATGAAATGACTCATTTTGGAAAACCAATCCACCACCACAAAAAATAATCATAAACTCTTATAAGTTTAGGAATGACTAACACAAAATCCATACTTATGTCCTACTATGGTTCATGAGATATAGGAAGTGGTGTGTATAATCCAGAATTTTGTTTCTTTCTTTAGCTAGTTGATATATTTGATATTGTGCGTGACCTAAGATACATCTTGCTTTAAATAGGGCCAATAAAAGCTACCTTCAACCATTATTATGGTTTTATCTTTTTTGAAGTATCTTGTTGCCCCTCCTTTTGTCTGAGTCTCAGCTATGAATTTGCCTTTAAGTTCAGCTCCTTGAGAAACTTTGTAGTTATTCTGTAGTGAAAATTTTGATACATTAAGTGTTGACCTAAAATTTTGCACCGTTGTAATTCTCTTCATGTTGGACTCTCCTCCTTGACTTCAAAACTTTATAGTATCTTGCTATCCCAAGTATTGTTTTGTTCTTAAAGTCAACTAATATATATCTTCAAGGCCGTAAATTCTTTGCATTATTAACTCCTTGCAAGTTTCTATCCTTAAACCATTTTTGTAAGGAGAAATAAGTTGTCGTTTTGATTTCATTCCTTCACTTCGAATAGAAAGTTCATTAAATATTTTCACGTACTCAGTTATGGTCATAATCCCTTGTCTAAGGGTTATATGTTGATTTTAGAGATCTTCTTGATAATGAAATGGTAAATATTTTTCTGATAATTTCAGTTTCATCTCTTCCTAATCAACAATTGGTAGCTGCCCCGTTTCTCGAAGTCTATCCTCTATCGATCTCCAACAGAGTTTAGCATGGCCAACTAGTTTCATCTTTACAAATCGAACTTTTCGATCTTTTGACATGCTGTACCCGTCAAAGAAGCCCTCCATTGCGACTATTTAGTCCAAGAACAAGTGTTTATCCATCTTTCCTGCAAAATCGGGACTTTCAACACAAACTTTCTTGGTAATATCCTCAAGTATATTATGTGTTTCAGCTCTATCACACAACCTTTGGAGTTTCGTATGCACCCTCCAAGTGTTGTTGTTTGGTTTCCTTGTCTTGTATCTCTTGGTAGGTGTTAATTTCTTAACCCCGCTCCTTGTTGACAAACTTCAACCTCTTCATCTTGTATTTCACTTTCTTCACCCTGGACATCAAGTGAAGTTTGTTGTCAGATGTTGTTTTCTGGACTAATTCTTGGAGCACCTTGTGATTGAGGATTGTTAAGGTCCAATCTTTCCATATTTCTCAAAAATATTTCATCTCGCTCTTGGTCATTGAGTATTCTTTAATACAACCTTCCACCATTGTGAACCAAAACTCTGATACTAAATTGATGTAGGGAAAATAGGAGAAATATTAGCTAGTAGTTAAAACTCACAAAATTTGGGAAATATCATCAATATTAGATTGCTGAATTAAGTTTCAAGTTTAAATTTCAGCTTGGAATGCTGAAATTTCAGATTTGGTATAGCTAGGTTTTTAGGGTTTATTTGCTAGAAATTTAGACTAGAATTGAAGGTTTGATATGGCTGAAATTTAGTTTTGATATGGTTAGAATTTGATTTTTTTTAGTTGCTGAAACTTTATGATAGAATTACTAGAATGTAGCGAAGAACACAAATAATGGAAGTTATGAAGCTAGAAATCACTCTCTTAGAAGAAAATATTACACATTCTAATTAAAATTTCAAATTTGTAGAAAAAATTCAGGATAGCTTAAAGGGTTGAGTATAAACGTATTTATAGTTCTTAGAATCCTTATTCTAATAGGAAAGGTTTCTCAAATATCCAAAATTGAATCCTATCCGAATAAGGATTCTTTATTATTAAATAAGCTTAAATCCTAGACAAACTAGGACAATATATCTAATTTGTTATCATTCCCTATTGAAGATTTTGAGGAGCAATCGATAAAATTGTTATTACTCACTTACGTTAAACATAAGATTACTAAGTTTATATACAGATAACCTATACACTTAATCCTAATATATGAAAAATACACCATTTCCCTTAATTACTAATTATACATAATAACCAACTCCCTCTCAAGTTGGCGCAAAAATAGTACACTTGCCCAACTTGTGGATAATAGTATGAAAGGCTCGACTATTGAGTCCTTTCGTGAAAACATCACGTAGCTGTTTTTCCGACGTTACATGGAACAAGCTCAAGACACCATCTGTGAACTTTTCTTTGATAAAATGTCTATCAATTTCAATGTGCTTCGTTTGGCCATGTTGAACAGGATTATGAGTAATACTGATTGCATCTTTGTTATCACGATACAAAGATGGCCTATCTTCTCCAACCAACTTCAACTCTGCTAGCAACTTATGCGGCCATAAAGGTTCACAGACGCCTTGAGCTAAGCTCTATATTTTGATTTTGCACCTGATCTTGCAACCACGCTCTATTTCTTACTTCTCCAAGTGACCAAGTTACCTCCTACAAGTGCGCAACAACTAGAGGTGGATCTTTTGTCATCTAAAGATCCAGCCCAATCTGCATTTGTAAAAGCTTCAATTCGAAGATGACCATGTTTTGAGAAGACCTTTTCTTGGGGCTGACTTTAAATATCGCAAAATGCTAAAGACATTCTACTGATGAGATTCTCTAGGATCATGCATAAACTGGCTCACCAAGCTAACTGCATAAGCAATATCCGATCTGTTGTGAGAAAGATAGAAAAACCTACCAACCAATCTCTGATATCTGCCTTTATCAACTGATTCTTTTGTTCCTGCTTGCAACTTATGATTGCTTTCAATGGATGATTCTGCTGGTTTACATCCCAACATACCAGTTTCATCCAAAGATCCAAAATGTATTTCCTCTGAGAAATGAAGATTCCTTTTGTTGATCTTGCAACTTCAATTCCCAAGAAGTAATGTAACTTTCCAAGATCCTTGATCTCAAACTCTTGAGCCTAGAGCTTCTTTAGCCGAGCCATTTCTTTCTTATCGCCTCCTGTCATCACTATATCATCAACATAAACAATAAGAAGAGTGATCTTACCCTTGTAGTGTCTCATAAAGAGGTTATGGTCAGCATTGCTTTGTTGATACCCAAAAGAGATCATGGCTTTGCTGAATCTGTCAAACCAATCTCGAGAGATTGTTTCAAACCATACAGAGCTTTCTTCAATCTGCACACCTTTCCTTGATTTCTCTCATTATCAAAACCAGGAGGAATCTCCATATAAACTTTTTCTTCCAGGTCTCCATGTAGTAATGCGGTTTTTCACATCAAATTGTTGCAAATCCCAATCTAAGTTTGCTGCACATGATCGTAAGATTATGATTGTGTTCATTTTGGCAACAGGTACAAATTTCTCCTGATAATCAACTCCATAAGTTTGAGTGAATCCTTTTGCTACTAATCTAACTTTGAATCTTTCAATCGAACCATTGGCTTTGTGTTTTATTGTGAACACCCACTTGTAGCCAACTAGCTTCTTGCCTGGAGAAGTAACTAGTTCCCAGGTTTCATTCTTAGCGAGAGCTTTCATTTCTTCTACCATAACTTCCTTCCATTTTGGATTTGTGATAGCTTCGCCCCAATCTTGTGGAATAGACATAGAGGAAAGAGGCAAGGAAAAGGCTCTATAGGAGGGAGACAAGGAATCATAAGAGACAAAGTTATTAATGGAATGTTTTGAACACGACTTGGCCCCTTTTCTCTGAACAATGGGTAAATTTAAATTAGATTCAGAAGATAACTGACCCGATGATTCTTGCAGGGTGGGAAGCATGATGGTTTCTTCAGACCTATTCTTCTTTGAGTATCTCAACAAATCAGGTCTATCTAAAAGTCCAACAACATTCTCCCCCTAAACATTAATCTCCCCTTGAACTCATTCTCCCTCTGCATTAGATCATGAAGTACCACAAGCACCACTTTGTCTTCACTGCTCTCTCCCTGAGGAGGTGACTGTGTAGTGCCAAAGTAAGGTTCAAACTCCCGAAAAGTAACATCCATATTGATATAAAACTTCCTAGATGGAGGGTGATAGCACTTATATCCCTTTTGGGTTAGAGAATACCCAATGAACACACATCTTAGAGCCCTCGGATCTAATTTCCTAACATTTCTATTATGTATAAAGCAGACACACCCAAAAACCTTTGGGGGAATAGTATAGCCATGTTTCCCAGTTAAGACTTCTAAAGGAGTCCGGAATTGAAGAGTTTTGAGGGGCATTTGATTTATAAGATAAGCTGTCACTAGTATACCATCCCCCCAGTATGACTATGGAATATTCATAGTAAACATGAGGGATCTAGCAACTTCCAACAAATGTCTATTTTTCCTTTCAACTACCCCATTTTGAGCACTAGTATAAGGATAACTAGTTTGATGAACAATCCCATGAGACTCCAAATAAGTACCAAACCTACTATCCATGTATTCCATCCCATTATCAGTTCGCAACACCTTTATCTTAACATCAAACTGAGTGTGAACCATGTTATGAAAAGATTGAAAGCAGGAGAAAACATCAGTTTTTGCTTTAATCAAATGCACCTAAGTCATTCTAGTGCAACAATCAATGAAAATAACAAACCATCGATTTCCAGACAAAGAAACAGTCTATGTAGGCCCCCAAACATTATAATGAATAAGCATAAAAAGAACAATGGCTTTATTATCACTTGAATGGTAAGAGGTTTTAGTATGCTTAGCATACTCACAAGCATCACAATATAAAGAATCAAACCGACTTCTAGCAAATAAACTAGGATATAGTTTTTCTTAAACAAAAAATGATGGATGCCCTAACCGCGTATGCCACTATATTATTTCCTAGTTAACATCCTGATATTCCCCAAAAACGGCCAAGCCTTGGCTGTCTTCCATCATGTTTAAACCATCACGCTCTCTTCTACTGCCAATCATCTTCCCTGTTTGAAGGTCCCGAAAGATACAATAATCAGGAAAATTTTCAACCTTACAGTTTAGAGCTTTAGTGATAGCACTGACAGATAAAAGATTGATAGGAAATTGAGGAACATGAAGAACAGAAGATAGCTTAATATTAGGAGTACAAACAATGGAACCTGTCCTAGAAATAGGAGTTAAAGAAGCATTAGCCACCTTAACATTATCCCTTTTTAGACAAAGAGAGTAGTTAAGAAAGCCTGTCTTATGTCTATTCGCACCAGAATCAATTATCCATGAGTCAAGTTGACCAAAAGTGTTACCTAACTTGATAAAATTGGAGGTAGCACTAGAGAAAGAGTTAGAGTTGTGACAGAAGACGCCTGAAATGTTGAATTTCATCAAAAGAGAGACTATCAACTGAAGCAGACTCCTCGGATGATTCTACAGTTTCTAAAAAATTTGCTTGAGCCCTTGTGGAGTTAGCTCGTTTCCCCCCTTGACCCCTAGTAGGTCCCCCATGCAACTTCCAACAAGTCTCTGTATGTCTTGTCTTTCCACAATAATCATAGTGCAAATGATCTTTATCAGAAATAACATCCTTCAGCTGCTCAGGAGTAAAATGGGCTATTAAACCCGACTTCTCAACTGGTGTAGTATAAAGCATGAGATTTCTTATGGTCTCTTCTTGTTGGATTAAAGAGTGGGCCTCCTCATGTGAGGGAAAAGGAGATTTGTCAATAACTTGAACTCTCAACTGATCAAATTCTAGATTCAAACCAGCCAAAAAGTCACAGACTCGCTCCTTTTCAAGCATGTTTTGAATCAGTACCGCATCATCAACACACTTGGCTTGAAAATCTTGATAATAATCCACTTCCTACCATAAACTACCCAGTTTAGAAAAGTAATCTGAAATAGTAAGCTCACCTTGCTTTGTGCCATGAATTTGGTTCTGGAGTTCAAAGATTCAAGCGTCATTTCCCATATGAGAATAAGTGGCTTTTGCAGCTTTCTATATCTTCTCCGCAGTGTCAAGTAGTAAATATTGTCCGGAGATCTTAGGGTGCATGGAATTAAGAAGCCAAGACATAACCAACGAATTATCAGAGTCCCATTGACTAAAGGTAGGATCAGCAACAGGTGGTGGTTTCTTATTCCCATCAATATAACCCTATAGGCTTCTAACCTTAATACACAACAAACATGATCTATACCAGGCTAAATAAGTGCTATTTCCATCTAGTTTAATCGGAATAATCAGCGAATTGGGACTATCATTAATTCAATATTGTTTCTCTACCTCCTTAGAAGCTTCCTTAGTGTCTGACATAATTGCACGACCGAAGTGAAGGAACCACAAAAAAAAACGACTGTGAAACTACAGCAGAATTTGTTCATGAGAGGTCCGGAAAAAACGTCAGAAGTGACCAGATTGTAGCTGGTCAGAATCAGAAAGGTTTGACGAACACAGCTGTTAAAAAACGAAGGACGATGGCTAGAGGCAGCATCACGCGTTACACGCGCCGGCGAGTGAAGAGAGTTGCTGAAGTGAAACAGCGGCACATGTGCTCATGCACAAGATCGGACGGCGTCAGAAACTGTTGAATAACAAATTACGAACAATGGAAAAATATAACGGAAAGCGATCGGACACAGAATGAGAGGGACATAGAGAGAGAGAGAGAGAGAGAGAAAAGATCCACAGACAAGAATCAACAATTCAGGAATAGAATAATCCTTAACAACCAACATACCTACAACGTTCGACATGTACTAATATTTATACGCAGTCCCGATAGTCCTGACACTATGATTCCCTGTACCCGCTTACATACTTTGTTCCCTACGCCTATCACTCTTGGCCTCTCTCGTCACATATTCCATCGTCCTCCCTCTCTAACGTCCTCCGTCTGAATTAACGCTAACAGAAACTTGGGTACTGGTCGAACTTCCCCTGGGCTATGCTTCGGTGATGGCTGTGTCGAAAGGAGAGGAATGAAACACAACCTCTTCACACTTGCACAAAAACAATATACCGAAACCTTATTCTTCCGAACTAACCTACTGAAGAAAGGAGTAAACTCAACCTTCAATTGGCAATGGCTCTGATACCATGAAGATTTTGAGGAGTAATCGATAAAATTCTTATTAGTCACTTACGTTAAACATAAAATTACAAAGGTTATATACAGATAATCTATACACTTAACCCTAATATATGAAAAATACACTATTACCCTTAATTACTAATTATACATAATAACCAACACCTATCTAATAAAGAAAACTTGGCATGATAAGTTGCCGTTGTTGTCACATCAATTCTTATTCTTCATCTACTAAATTAAAGTTTGCGGTTGACTAATTTACCCTCTTTTATTTTGTTTATAAACTCAAAGCTCTTTTACACCAATAAGAGTCTATAGTCTAGAGCTGGTTAAAGAAACTATCACTTTTCTAGTGAACTCCCAGCCTTCTTTATCTTGCTAACCTTGTTAACTGCTTTTAATCAGATTATGGTTCTAGGAGACTTGTTATTTACTTTCCAAGATTTTCCACATTGGACTTTCTTCTTGGTTTCTGGGCATTGTAAATGTTGCTTCTAATCTGCCTTTTCTTTGGTGTACCCAGATGATCTTAAGACAATCATGCGGGACGATTTCATCAGTTCCTCTACTAGACATATATCTGAAGTTGATTTCAGTTTTAGTTGTTTTATTCAGATTTAACTCCCACGATAGTCTTCTTTGAGTTGGCAATCCTATTCTGTTAGCTATTTGCTTTTCTAGTCGTATTAGAATTAGATTTTTACATATCACAAATTGGAGGTCTAGAAATTTTGTTATGAACTTGTTTAGTGACTATTATTTTAGATAGTAATATAGACCTGTCTTTTCTATTATGTTCTTGATTCTTCATTAGTTTCTTCTATGTTTCTAACCTGATCAGATCTGTCTTGTTCATCCGGATTCTCTACTTATTTTCTCTCTCTCTATTCTGTTTTCCTTTGCTGAGTTTCTAATTGTATAACTTGTCCTACATCAGATAATTTATTACAACGAGTCTACGAAACCTTGGAATTAGGAAGGGAGGTTAATGTGCGAGATTATCTTGGCAGGGAGGCTGAATAAAATTTCTGTAGCACAAAAATGTCTAGCCTGAATTGTTTCCCAACTTTAGGCCTTTGACTGCTATGTTGGCATTCATATCTGAACATTCTTTTCCTTATTGATAAATTGGTCTTTACCAGGTCCAAGACATTGGTCTGGATAGATTTGTGGCCTCCATGCAACTTGTTGGCATTAGCTTTTTAATATTTTTGTTACTGAATTACGCTGTGTCCATTTGCTAATGTTTGTTCAAACCAGGCAGTATAATGCTAGAGTTCAGTCAGTATAAATGAAAGTAATTCGGCTAATTGCCCATGGGATACGTACATGTTTGTGTTGCCTTTTGAATAATGATTATGTTTCTCGTGATTCTTTGCAGTTGATCTTGCTGAAGTATGCCACCCAAACAATTGCAACATTGGCTTACTTTCTTACTCTACCTTGGATGGTGGATCACTAACTGGAAAATATTTGGATCTTGATTCTGAAGCTGCTAAAAAAGGAAGACTAAACCTCTACCCTGCCTACATGGAAAGATACAAGGATTCACTTGCCCGAGTAAGTTGACTAAGATTCTAAAAATTCCACTATTATGTTGGATTGTTAATTCAGCGGTCATCCTTATAGCTTTGAGACTTTGCCACTATAAAAGATATATAATTCACGTTAAACCCCAGAGATAGCTTTTAATTGATTGCTAAAGGGTGTGGTCTTAATAGTTGTTATCGAAGTAAGGTTGACAGTTTGAATCCTGAGGCTGTCGCTAGGGGAGATTATTAGAATAATTATAGTTCAGGCCAAGGGGCTTGATTTTGACACTTCTAATCTAAATGCAAATTAAGTGAGTCCCAGTACCAGTATCTACTGGCTAAATTGATCTTACATTACAAGTATAGCGTGACACTTTAGCTGGATGATATTGGTGGCCTTTTATGAGAGTAACCAACTCTGCAAAGTTAGTTGAGATTATGTGTTTTTGTATTTCTGTGTGTTGTTCTCGTAGGAAACCAGTGTTGTTGATAATTCCATGATTTGAAAAGCCCTTGTCATTGAAGATATTTGCAGTTAAATGGACAACTCAGAAGTGAGTTAAGTTCATGAATCTCGTCCTAGGGTTAGATAAATGCAAGTGATTTGCATAAATAGCCCCAATTTTACTGAAATCAAGCAGTTCTAATAAGTATATTAGCTGATTATTGTAGTCTGACTAAGTACTTTGGAAGCCATTTTACTTGTATTGAAAGTGACTGGTTTTATGCATTCTGCTCACATGATCTATTATACGCAATTAATCATAGTAAGTTTGATTTTGTCATTAATGTTTCTTTTAACTGGATTGCAGGAAGCTATAGTAAAATATGTTGAACTGGCCAGGAAGTATACTCTGACTCTAGTTCAGCTGGCTCTCGGATTTGCATGAGATCGGCCATTTATGACTAGTTCAATCATTGGTGCAACCTCAATTTAATAGCTAAAAGAAGACATCGATACTTTCACATCAACTGAGCGACCTTTGCCCACAGAAGTAATGGCAGACATTGAGACTATTTTCAAAAGATACAAAGATCCTGCAATTATGTGAGAGGCATAGCTTAGATATACATGAGCATAACCTTTTTCCTATGTAAAACCTAGAACTGAACCAATTTTTAACTCAATACATGTCCTTTTATTGTACATGGTACATCTGATATATGGAAAGACCTTAAAAGAGAGGCTCTGATGTTCAATAGGTTGAATCTTTTTGTTCTATGATCTTATGTTTGAGACTTAAAACAGAGAATTAGAAGAAAGCAACAACATGTGCTTGTGTATTGATGTTTACTCTATTAATTAAAAAGGGAACAAAGGAAAAAAGCAGAGAGAATTAAGTAAATGGTTGATAAGCGGGAAAAATAAAAGAAAGCAACAACATATGCATGTCTGAAATAGAAGACTCGAGCAACAAAGTCAATGCCACCACACCATCTAGTGCTATTATGTACAATTGCTGATCATTTTCTCAACTTTCCTTTTCCTCCTGCAAGTTTCCCAATGGAATGGCAGTTCTTGTTGGCCAGAGATTGAACAAGTCCTCTTTTTCCTTTTATTTTTGTTGCCTGGTTAATGACATAATCCTGTTAATGTATGAACTGGAGTACTTCATCTACAAAAAGATTAGAGGCAAAAAAATATGGAGATACTAGCATAGGTGGAAAATTTTACGTCAATAAAATATAGTTAAAAATTAATAAAAGTGTTTTTCATTTTTATGTTGCCAAACGGTCTACTGTATGAAGCTCTTTTCAAAAAGCTATTATTTTAATTGACAACTAAACAGCCAATTAGCTTTTTAAAAAAGCTCTTCTAATAAAAGCTCTACTGACAAAAGCTCTACTAACAAAAGCTCTATTGAAATAAGCTCATCCAAACAGGCACTTAGATGCTCTCTTCTTGCGACCTTTTTGTGACTAGGCTTCTCCTCATCATGCTATTTTCTCCTCTTCAATAGATTCGGTTGAGTTGAATGCCACTAACATATGTTTCATATTCCCACATTTTCCAAAAGTCCTAATAAGTTTTCTAATTCCAGTTCTTTTACAAACTGTTAAACTTGAAGTGGTCTCCATTCCATCTAAGCCCCTTTTTCCTATCATAAGAATCATGTAAAGAATTCTTACACTTTAATTTTCCTTTTAACCCATTAAATTTAACGTCCAAGCTTATGTTTTTAGCATTATCGAAGTTCTTCTTAATTTAATCATAATTTAATAAATCATAAATGACAAATTATCAGCGATGCAAAACTTTTTCAATCCCTATTTATTGGCACCATTTGCAACATTTCAGGGTAATCAATGCCAACTTGCAATGATATTCTTATTTGTCACAAAAGTTGTTGTATTGGTGACGAAATTCTATAACCATTGTAAAACCTTGCTATTACTACAACGATTTTCTATAATCATTATAAAATATGTTCTTTTATCGATAGTTTTCTATACCATTGTGAAATATTTTATTTATTGCGATAAATATATAAATTGTCACTAAAAGGGTTCGTTTAGTGACGCTTTTGTAATTGCCCCCAATTAAAACATAGACAAAACATACATCTGTTGTAATGAAGACACATAGTTGTTTATAATCTTGTGAGTGAGCCAACTTTATTGCAACCATTTTTCCATCTATTGTACATCTTATATAATTAATTAAAGTCTATACCTCCTTATGGTATCAACTAAATTAATGCAAATGGTGGTTGGGATAAGAAATGAAGAGTTTCTAGTATTCATGTTGCTTTTCAAAACTAATAAGGTAACATCATTTTAGGTAAACATGCCCTATTAGCTTTGTTGGTTCACTACATTTACTGGAAGCATTAGTAATAAAAAAGGGTCTTTAGAAGCTATTACTTGAAAGATGCAAAGAAGAAGGAAAAATAAATCTATTTATCGTTACTTTTTCAAAAATGTACCAGTTATAATGTATAATAAGGGAAGAAATGCCAAAAGTTAATCCTACAGCTATAATTAGGAGTCTAATAATATATTTATATCTATAAAATCCCAACAATTATGGAGAAAAATATCAACACTATCCCTCAAGTTAGTGTTAGATGTCATGCATTCCTAACTTGCTAAGAAGTTTTTAGAACACATTATTTGAAACTGCTTTGGTACGAATATCATTCAGTTGATCCTCAGAACGATTATGGGTAACTCCATAATTTTATCATCTAACTTCTCCTTAATAAAGAACCTATCTACCTCAACAAGTTTTGTTCAATCATATTGGACAAGATTATGAGCTATATCACAAGTAGTTTTGTTGTCACGATATAGACCAATTGGTTGCTTTAGTGGATAGCCTAAGTACCTTTTTTATTAAGCTTTTGAAAGATGAATAAGCACTTTTTTCCACCGCAAAAACTTTTTTTTAAAATAAGTGTTTGGCTGTAAAATAAAAAAACACTTTTTGAGTAGACATAGCTTTTTTGGTAGCCAAAATGTAACTTTTTAAGAAGCTCAAATTTAGAGTTTTTCAAAAAAGCACTTTTTAGGTAGATTTTTTAGATCAATTAATGAGCCTATTTTTTAGTTCTTTTTTCTCTTATATTTTACACATAATGTTTACAATACCCACAAACTCATCTTTACGTTTATTTTGAGATTTATATAATATTATTTTGCTTTTTTATATGTTTTAATATTTATTGTTGACATTAGTTTTACTTATGTTAGTTAGATATATTTTCATTAGTTTTACTTATGTTAGTTAGATATATTTTCATTTATGTTTCACATGGTTTAAAATTATATAATAATTAATTTATTGTGATTTGCATATCATTTAATATACTTTAAATAATATTTAAATGCATAAATAATTTTTATTACAAAATAAATATAGTTAAAATTAATAAAAATGCTTTTTATTTTTATATTGCCAAACAGTCTATTGTATGAAGCTATTTCAAAAACTATTTTTTAATTGACAGTCAAGTAGTCAACTGGCCTCTTTGAAAAACTCTTCTGAAAAGAGCTCTACTGACAAAAGATCTACTGATATACGCCCATCCAAATAGACACTAAATTCTGTTAAAGTAGTCTGAGCCATAAAACTTCATAAAGATCGAGTATTATACCTTTGAATTAAGCTTACTCACTTAAGTGAGCAACCATATTTTTGTTGTTTACTTCTCTATATAAATAGGTTACCATCTACAAATTTAAAGTAGCCGGAAGCTGATCGTCTATCTTGTATTGATCCAGCCCAATCTGCACCTGTATGCATATTCATACTATGTCAATCTTTATTTTTAGTTAAAAAAACATACATTGTTCTCCATGGTTATGTATAAACCAACTAAGAATACTCAAAGCATAAACAAGGTCAGGTTTTGTGTGAGACAAGTATATTGACCTTCCTATAAGCCTTTGCTATCTACCTTTATCAACTGATATATGATCTACTTCTACACATAATTTCAAGCCTTCTTTAATGGGTGTATCAGCTGGTTGGCATGCTGACATATCATTTTCTTATAATAAGTCTAATACATATTTTCTTTGGGAAAAAAATTCCTTTCTTGGATCGAGAAACTTCGATACCAAGAAAATATTTCAAGCAACCAAGATCTTTCATTTCAAATTTTTTAGAAAAGTATTCTTATAGTACCTTCCTCTCTTCTGGATCATCTCCTACCATCACCATTTCAGCCATATATACAATAAGAGTAATGAATTTACCTTGCCTTCTTTTCAAGAATAAAGTATGGTTAGAATTGCTTTGATGATATCCAAAAGATATCATAGACCTTTTGAACCTTCTGAACTATGCTTTTGGATATTACTTTAGCCCGTACAATGAATTCTTGAATCTACAAACCTTTTTACTCTACATCTTTGCTATCATACAACCTAGTGGAAGGTCCATTTAGATTCTTCAGACAAGTAACCATGTAAAAAAAAGCATTCTTTACATTAAATTGTTGCAAAGGCCAATATAAGTTTTTAACAATATTAATTGTAGTTACAGGAATAAATGTCTCTATGTAATCATTCCCATAGGTTTGGATAATACCCTTTTGCTACAAATCTTGCTTTGAACCTTTCAATTGTGCCATCTACATTATAATTTATAATGTAAACCCATCAACATCTAACTAGCTTCTTTCATGGTAAGCATTCAACAATCTTCCAAGTTTTGTTTTCTTTTTAGAGTTCATTTCCTCATTCATTGTATCTCTCCTCCTTGAAACATCCAGAGCTTCCTACATACTATTAGGAATAGTTACAATAAATAATTGATTTACAAATGCCTTATTTGATTCTAACATATTATTATTTGACACATAATGAATCATAGGATATTTAACTCTACTTGAAATTTCAAGTTCATATGTAAGCTTAGGAATACCTCTAATAAGACACTCTGGTAGTTGGTTTTTGGGTGGCTCAGGGTCATAAATAGGAACATGCTTAGTAAACAATTATGTGGTATATTAGTGAGAATCTCAACTTCTACACTTGATGGACCAACATCCTCCTCTTCAGTAGTCCTTTCTTGTTCAATATCCTCTAGTTCAATAGCCCCTTCATGCCCCTTTTCATGATCTAATTGATTATTAGCACCATCAATAGCATCATTACCATTTGAAAAATGACAATCACATTTACACTCCTTTTGAAGTTTATAATCAAAAGTCTAAATTTCCTTTTGGCACTCCCCTTGAAGTTCAGAATTAGAGAAATACATTTTTTCTTCATGAAAGACTACATTCATTACGATGAACATACATTTAGTTTGAGGATGATAACAATGATACCTCTTTTGGTTTGTCACATACCTAAGAAAAACACATCGTAGTGCTCGTAGAGCTAACTTATTGCATTGATGTATTTGGATATACATGAATGCTACACATCCAAAGACATGAGGAGATAAATTTGGTACTAATGGAGTAGCTATAGCATTAATGAGGACTTGAAATGGTGTTTGAAATTCAATAAAGCAGGAGAGAGTTTGATTAATCAAGTATGCAATGTAAGAAAGAGCTTCTCCTCAATAAGTCACTGGCATAGTGCTTGAATTAATGAGGTACAAACAACTTCTAGTAAATGTCGATTTTTTTCTCTTAGATGCCCTATTATTTTGGGTGTATCCAAGCAAGTATTTTGATTAATAATACCTTGCACTTCAAATAATGTTTCAATTCGAAGCTTTGATATTCTCAACCATTATCACTACGAAGAACTTAAATCTATGCATCGTACTAAGTTTAAATGATCTTATGGAATTTCTAAAATAATAAATTCACTTCACTGGATTTCATTAACCAAAACTATGTCATCCTTGTACAATCATCAATAAAAGTAACAAACCAACGAGACCTACCCAAAGTTGGATTGGACAGATCCCATACATCATAGTGAATAACCATAAAGTGCAAAGGACTTATTCAACAATGATGGAAGTAAAATTTGATGACATTTTGCAAGTTCACAAACATCACAGTGGAAACTAGAGACATTAATTTTTTGAGATACCTAAAAGATGCATACCCCAAATGTCGATGCCATAGCCAGAGTTTAGCTTTATTTTCTCCACTTTTAAGTCATTCACGATAAAAACTTGATGGAACTTCTCTAAAATCCTTGAAATTAGATCTAGATAATACAACTTCCCCCTCCTAATACCACAACCAATCGTCTTCATAGTTTGGATATCCTTAAAGAAACAAAAGTTAGGTCAAAAGATTACAATGCAAGATAAGTCTATTGTCATTTAAGAAACAAATAAAAGGTTATAATCCAAGGATGCAACATCCAAAATAGATTCCAAATTTAGAGTATTAGTGCGAGTGAAAGACCTTTCCCTAACAATTAGGGCTTTATCATCATTGGTAGTAAAAATAAATTTTTGTGAGGACTTTGTGAGTTTAATAACCTGTTTAGAATCAAACGTCATATGTTTTATAGCACCAGTATCAATTATCCATATGTTATTTGAAACAGGTGCAGAAACATTAGAAGTCTTACCACCATTATCTATAGTTACTACTAATTCAAAAGTCTTATCAACATCATTATCATTGATTTTGGTCTCAACAATAACATCAATTAGAGTTTTCTTGAAATTCTTCTTTCGAGGAGCTTGATTATAGTCCTACAAATCTAGATATCATATAAGTTTATAGTAGCAATCTTTAGCATGTCCAGTTTGGTTACAATGAATGCATTTGTATGTAGACTTTTCACCACCAACAGTTATCTTTGATTTGCTTCCAACCACCATAACAACAACTTTAAGGTTTTCAAATTCTCCTTTTAACATTTCAAGACTTACTGTCTCTTTCCAAATTAATGCATAACAATCTTCTACAGTTGAAATTGATTCCTTCCTTAGAATTTCTCCATGAACCTATTCAAAAACATTATATAAACCTACTAGGAATACATGCACCCTTAGTCGTTCAATGAAATTTTGGTAAGCTTCAACATCATCAGCATCCTTCGTGACAATTTTTTCTAAATGATCTAGCTCTTGAAAGACTTTAGTTAACTCTCCATAGTATTTAGAGAGAGGTCTTCCACTTTGTTTTGCAGTGAACGCCTTTTGGTTCAGAGCAAAAAACTACAATTTATATCACTTTCATCATGGAAGGCTTTTGCTGGTTCACTCCAAATTTCATAAACTGTGGGTAATAGTAAGCATCACTTCATAATCTTTGGACTCATAAACATCAGCAACCATCTTTTAACTTTTTGATTTTCAATGTACCACTTCTCATACTCGTCTTTAGATTTTGTAGGTGGCTTTGTTTTTCCACAAATATAAGAGAATTTTTCCTTTTCAATAATCTGCTTCTCCATCAATCTCGACCAATCATCATAATTTTGCTCTGAAAGAACGATGACTTCATTAAAAGGTTCTTCAAATTAAACAATAATGGGGATAAAATTTTCACTCATCTTTAAAAAGATTTTGTAGGCTTTGATACCAACTTGAAACAAGAGAAGAAAAAGAGGGAAAAATAAATCTATTCATAGTTATTTAAAAAAAAACCATACTAGTTATAATGTACAATAAGGAAAGAAATCTCAACAATTAATGCTACATCTATAATTAGGAGTCTAAGAACATTATTTACGACTATACAATTTCAACAATTATGGAGAAAAATCTCAACACTATTAAAATAAATTTTTTTGGAGAGTGATTCGTCTATAGTCTTTTTAATATTCTTATCTAAAGAAGACGTTTAACTAGTTGCAGTAAAGTTGTCACTGATGTTCAAGAATTGACGAGCATACTTTTTTTCGGTTTCTTTCCTTTGACATCTTATAGGAAATCTGTTTCCTTTCATATTTCTTAGCCCGTAGTTTTCCTTTAGGCCTCGTTTGGTTGGCAAGAAAGTAAAGTGAATTTGGAATATGATTTTTTAGAAAATAAATCTATGGAAAGTAAAGATATTCACATATTTGGATATTTATAAGAATTCTAACAGAAAAGTTGGGTGGATTCTTATTATAGTGTTTGGTATGTAACAGTATTTTATAGAATATATCCCTACAAATAAAATAAAAATTGAAATCGTTAAATAAGGAAAAATATGAATATGAAAATTGTCGATTGAAACTTCTAAGCAAAAATATTCAAAATCCAAATAACGACCGATATCGGAAATTTTAAAATATAGAGGAGGCCTTTTGTAAAATTTTAAAAAAAATTTAAATTTTCCTTTCCTCCCTCCCTCTTATCTATCATTTCCCCCTTTTTCAAAGTTTTTTAATTAGTTATTTTATTTATTTCGACTTTTATAATTATTGTGAATTTTTAATTTTTGTTTTTAAAATAATAATAAATATTTTTATTACTAATAATAATTAT
>JANITW010000008.1:40613881-40623969 GCA_027564335.1 Erythroxylum williamsii
CATTTCATTGGTTTTGAATGAATGTGAAATTGCCATATAAAATTTTAGATGATGAATGTGTAATGTGAATGAGAATTGGTGTAAATTATGATTGAGTTATGATAAGTGAATTTGTGTGACTTTATGACTTTATGTTTGGATATGTGATGACACGGAAAGGTTTGGATATGATTAGATGTATAGGAGTGTGGTTGCTGCCATTTGAGTCAGATTATAGGTTTATATGGATCAGTTGGTGATTTGGGAGATTGAAGATTATGTAGATTGAGGTTTTTGTGTAGGTATTTGAGTTTGGGTTGAAAAATTGAAGAATTTGGCGAGTTGATTTTTAGAGGAGGTTCTGTCAAGTTTTTTGTAAAAATGGGTAGAAAATTTGTTTGTATTTTTGATCCTTTTAGAGCTTGAATTGGATTGGTGGGTCTTCTTAAAGATTGTAGCACATGTTTAATGCTTTCCAATGGTATATAACTTGTTTCTTTTGGGCTTAGGATGAAGAAGCTATAAGGTTTAAAAGATGGCAGTTACTATTGATAAGGGTATTGGTTGGGCAGTATCTTTGGAAGGGTTTTTCACCTCCTTAGAGCCTGTTTTGAGTTTTTCATTCTTCATAAAAGTTGTAGATTGTCTTTTAATCTTTCCACTGATGTATCATATGCGATTTTTGGAGTTAGGAATAAAAAGTTATAAGGTTGGGAAAATTTCAGTTACTGTTCACTTGGTCAATCTTACTGTTTATTGGTTATTATATGAGCAGTACCTTTGAGTGATTTTTTAACCTCTTTTAATGACTGAATTGACTTTGGTACCCTTCATGAAAGTTGTAAATCATCTTTTTATTTTTCCATTGAGGTATAATATTCAATTTTAGAGATTTGGAGTAAGAAGTTATGAGGATTGGAAGGATACAGTTATTGTTCATTTGGTAATTTTTACTGTTTCATTGGTCTTTATATAGGCAGTGCCTTTGAGTGAATTTTTACCTCTTTTAATGACTGAATTGACTTTGGCACCCTTCATGAAAGTTGTAAATCATCCTTTTATCTTTCCATTGAGGTAAAATGTGACATTTTTAGGATATTGTGTTAAGAGCTATGATTTTTAAAACTTCTGGCATTATGTAAGACATTTTCAAGTTAGGCAGTATCTATGAATTAGTTTTTAACTCCTTTAGAGGCAGATCTGATTCTTAAGCTCTTCATAGAAGTTGTAGAGTTTTCTTTTAGCTTTCTATTGATATGAAGTTTGTTCAATTTGGAGTTCTGAGTAAGGAGTTACGAATTGGGGAAGTTGGGTTGTCGGAAGAAAAAAAGAGACTAGAGTTTTTCTTTTTTTGGATGATAAATGTGCATTGTGAATTGGGATGTGGTTGAATTATGATTTTAAGAAATTGCTATGATTTTTGCATTTCTTGTTTTTGAATAATTGGGAACTTGGTATGTGAAATTGTGTTGCATTATGTTTGATTTTGACATAGCATGATCCCTAAATTTTAGAAATGTGCCTTCGGGAAATACGAATTTCAAGTGTGATTTATGTGTTATATGAGTTTGGTTAGGTCCTATAAGTTAAGTCAAGTCGACTTATCTCCTTTTTTATAGGCTTCGCCAGCTTGCCCGCTAGTGGCATTGGAGCTTCGATTTCGGACTTCTATAAGTTCACGGCTACATTGGACCGCTATACGGGAAAGTGTAGTACGTTCTGTTCACGGTTGTATAGGACCGCCATACGGGAATGTACAGTACGCTCCGTTTTGGACCGACCCAAACCGTTTGATGTGTTATGTGATTTTAATTTTTGTTTAGATTTGAGATGAATATACAATGTGATGCATTCATGTTTTTGAAATTATTTATGATTTGTGAAAAATTTGAGAATTTTGAGAAATGTGAAATTGAGGTTTGCAACCATGAAAGTTTTTGAAAATTTATTATGAATGATTTGAAAAGTTGAAAGAGTTGAGAAATAAACCCTTGAAAAATTTACTACTGTGAGATCCTTTTTGTAAAATGGAAAAAGTTTAGAAAATGATTTTTTCTTATTATTCGATTTATAAATATGTTATCCACGAGCTACCAAGCTCACCTCCCCTTTCATCCCTATCTCCAGGTATTCGAGGAGGAGATCGGATGAAAGAATGTCAAGACTTTTAGTTCGATTTTGCATAGAGAATATTTTTGTGTAAATTTGTATTTTTGGTATTTTTATTGGATATGGCCTAAGATGCCATTATTGTATTACAAGCATTTATGTCAGGATGTATGAGAATTATGAAATTGTGTATATTTGAGTATGATGTATATGATGTGTATGAATGATGAAGTTATGTATGGATTTGAGATATATATTTGTGCATGGTTGTGGCATATGGATTTTGGTGTATGATTATGGTTTATAGATTGTGATTGAATATGAATTTGATTGGGTTGCGTTTGGATTGAATTAGGAAATTGTATAAGAGTATAAATGGGATTTGAATATGAACGTGTTTTGGATTCCGGACGGGGGGTCCAATAATTCTGAGTTTTGATTGAGAATTATAGAAGTGTATTTTAAAACCATTTGCAGGTTTGAGTTTGTTAAAATGCAGCCGTTGTGCTGCCCGATTTTTGTTAAAAATAATGATTGAGTAAAGAATTAGAATAAGAATAAGTTTTGTTAAAGATAAAGTTGAGATATTGCATGATTAAGGATAATAATATGAATTGAGTTTTGATTGAGGATGAATTTTCCAAATGGGCAAATTATATTGTTTCTGATTTGTTTAAGATTGAATAAAGTTGAAAGGAATGAAAAAGAAAGAAAGAAGAAAAAAATTTATATCGATTTCGTATTGGATTAGTTTAAGGATTTCCAACGCGACGTTTCTAAGATATTTGTGTTCGGATGTCGGAGTTAAGTTTTTGTTCTTTAGTGATTCGTCTTATAAATCCGAGCCTTCGATTCATATTTGATTCCGTTGTCGATTTCGTTTCTGCATTTGGTGATCTGATTTCTATGTTCTGTTTAGGATCCGTTCCTTTGATTCATTTCGATTAGTTATGTGCCTTTCGTTTCATTTCGTAATTTTTGATTTGTATCTGTTTTTTCCAGTTGGGGTCCAGTTTCGAGATCGGGTCCCAACATTTATGGTATCAGAGCCCAGTATTAGGATCTTACTTGGGCAATATGTTTGTTAGATTGAATTTGTGAGAATGTGATAAACATGGAAATGTATTTTCATGAGTTAGGTGAAGAACCAAAGTGATTGTTTAGTTAAGGTTAAGAAATTTGATTTATTTTAGGTGTGTAATAATGAAATTGAGATTGGAAGTTCATGATGAATTAGGATGATTTGATTTTGTATATACATGTGTGAGATGCAAAGATGAGTACTTGACAAAAAATGATAAGGATATATGTGTGGAAGTTCAAAAAGGGGTTGAATTGAATTATATTGGACCATTGACTTGTGTCCATATGTTAAGGAATGTTGATTTGTGATATAGTGATTTTGATATGATATTGGTGGTATAAGATATAAGAAGTGAATAATTGTGAATAAGTTAAGAATATGCGTGATGAGAAATTAGTTAAGAAATTGTTTGATTATGTTTAATTAGAAAGAAATTATGTGAGAGGATGAGTTACTTGGAGATTTTCAGGTAGGAATTTCATGGACGAAATTCTTTTAAGAGAGGGAGAAATGTTGGACCTCGATTTTTGAGTGGAACTTAGAAATACTAATTGAACTTGAATGAGTGTGTTAGTATATGTATTGTGTTATAGATGTATTTATGCTTAAAAGAAATTGATGAAAAATGAAGTGATGGGTTTTGATGACTTTGATATTTGAGTAGATTTGTATGGGTTATGAAAGTAAAGTGAATGGGTTGATTGAAATGGGAGTTGAAAATCAAGAAATAAAGAGAAAAAGTGTTAAAATATGAAGAATTGAAAAAGTTTGACTTTTTGGTCATAGAGAGTTAACTTTTTGATTTAGGCTGAATTTGAGAAAGTGATCTTCATGAAACTTGTAGCTTATGTTGAAATTTTTCTGTCGCCATAAAGTATGATAGTTTTCGATATCGGGACTGAAAGTTAGGATTATCTGAAGTTAAGGCTATGTTACTTTGTTTTTAAAAAGTGTTAGTTAAGGGTAATTTTGTGTGTACTGCTTTGAGGCCAAATTGATTATTCTGTCCTTCATTAAAGTTGTAGGTTGCCTTCTAAACTTTACATTGATATAAAATATGGCATGTTTGGACTTTGGAGTTGAAAGATATAAATTTTCAAAGTTGAGTTATTGCTTAGGGAATTATTAAATTGGATAGAATCTTTGATGAGAAATTTGATCACATTAGAGGCTGAATTAGTTTTTGAGTTTTTTATGGAAGTTGTAGAGCTTCCTTGAAGCTTTCTATTGATACCAAATTTTTCAAATTTGGAGTTTGGAATTAAGAGTTATGATTTATGGAATTTTTGGATTTATATTGTGGAAAAAAATAAAAACATAAATATAAAATGAAATTTCAGAACGTAGGCGCTCAAGCGTCTCACCCTCGCCCGAGTACGACGTCGTTTTCTTCCTCCTTTGCGCGACGTCGTTTCGCGTTAGTACCTCTATGCACTGCCGTCTGGTTCTCGTGTGACGCCGTTTTGGGCGTACGCTAGCCCGATGCGACGCTGTTTTGAATTTCTTCTGATTTTGCTCTTTTCCTTCCTCATCCGACCTATGTTCAATCTTTTGCTTATAACTTTTCCGTCCGATATCTAATTGACTTTATTTCTAAAGCGTTGGATTCCTAAGACAATTATCTACATCCTTATAGGAAAATTTTGAATTTTTGAGATTAAATTGAGGGTGATTGATTTAATCAAAGTGAGTTGAGAAATGTTTCTGAATATGCTTTAGTCTTTTGAGAAATTCTTGATATGTGGAGATCCAATTGAATTCATTCTTGAGGCAAACTAAAGTAGAGACATGGGACTACAAATCATATGAGGAATTAAATTTCAATTTAGCCCCTAAGACCTTCAATTTCTGAATTGAAATTCAGATTAGTGTTCAGTCTTGGATTAGAAAAATCGGAAAGTATTTTGGCCATAACTTTTGCTATAGTAATCCAAATGAGGTGATTCTTGATTTAGATTAAACTAAAGAAATAGAGATAAGAATGTTCTGAAGGACTCGAGTTTCAATTTTTTCTTTAAGAATGTCAATTTTTGGGATGAAAGTAAAGTGCTGGAAAATGTTTTTGCATAAGACTAGTCTGAAATATTTGGAGCATAACTTTTGGAGTAGTGCACTAAATTAAATGCTTTTGGTGGCATTATGAAAATAAGACAATAAGGAACGATTCTCTAGAAGGAAGTTTTAGCAAATTCCTTCAATTTTATGGTAGAAAAATTGTCCTAAAGTAAGCATGAATTGAAATGAAGTTTAGGGGCAAAATGGGAAGAGTACTTAAGTTGTTAAGTTAGAAGGCTTACATGGAGGGTCAAAATAGTCAGTTTTACATTCATTAATGACATGGTAAGTGGACTGCCATATAAGGGGAATGAAAGACACGAAAAATTGAAGAAACCAATGAGAGAAGGAGAGAAAGAAAGGTAGAGTTCGTGTAGAAGAAGAAGGAAGAAAGGGAAAAAGCTAGGTTTTCAAATTTTTGGGTCTTCTAGCATGATTTTTGAGTTGATTCAAGGGGGAAATCATAGAAGAAGACAAGAGCTTCCTTCCAAGCTAAGGAAATTTCGAAAATGAAGAAGATGAAGGTGAGTGATGATTTTTAAGTTTTGAATTTTTAGTGAGATTTTGATTTATTTGGCTTAAGATTGATATGGGTTTGTGAATTATGAAGTTATTTTGGTGATTATGCCTTAGGTGATATTTATTTTGGATGTCAAATTAATTAGGATTTATGTTATCAAATTAAGGAAAATTAAGGAAAGGCTTTGGAGAATTGAAGCTTGGGACAAATTTCAAGCATGGAATTGAGGTGGGTAATATGTTTATATCTTGAATTATAAGCTACCATTATGATTTTGAAAAATCAAGAAGCAAATTTTTTAAAAATTATTATTTATGTTAATGTCTGAAAATTATGATTTTTAAATGATTAAATTCATTGCATTTGAATTGATTTAAGAAATTGAAATAATTGATGTTTGCATTGTTGTTGAATAAAAGTGAAATTGCCATATGAATTTTAGGTTGATGAATGTGTAATGTGAATTGAATTTGTTTGAATAATATTTTTAAGAAATTGTTATGATTTTTGCATTTCTTGCATAGATTGCTTTAAAACTATATTGTTGTATGTTTGAAATTGGCAAAAAGGAAGAGAATTGTGCTTGTTGTCATTTTGAGTTAATTAATGGGTTTATATGAATTTGTTTGGAGTTGGGAGATTGAGGATTATAGGGATTGAAGTTGTTTTGTGCAGGTGTTGGAGATTGGGTTGAAGTTTTGGCTACAACAATTTTAGGGGAAGTGTTGTCCAAATTTTTTAAAATAGGCAGAAACTTCGATTGAGGTTTTGACCCTCTTAGAGTGTGAATTGGTTTGGAAGGTCTTCTTGAAGATTGTATCACATGCTTAGAGCTTTTCAATGGTATATAACATGTTACTTTTGGACATAGGATGAAGAAGTTATAAAGTTTGAAAGATGATAGTTACTGTTGATAAGGGTATTGGTTGGGCAGTATCTTTGGAAGGGTTTTTCACCTCCTTAGAGCCTGTTTGTTTTTTGCATTCTTTATAAAAGTTGTAGATTTTCTTTTACTCTTTCCATTGATGTATCATATGGGATTTTTGGAGTTAGGAATAAAAAGTTATGAGGTTGGAAAATTTTCAGTTACTGTTCATTTAGTCAATTTCACAGTTTTATTGGTTATTATATGAGCAGTACCTTTGAGTGACTTCTTACCTCTTTTAATGACTGAATTGACTTTGACACCCTCATGAAAGTTGTAAATCATCTTTTTATCTTTCCATTGAGGTATAATATGCAATTTTACAGATTTGGAGTAACAAGTTATGAGGATTGGAAGGATACAGCTATTGTTCATTTGGTAATTTTTACTGTTTCATTGGTCTTCATATAGACAGTGCCTTTGAGTGAATTTTTACCTCTTTTAATGACTGAATAGATTTTTTCTTCCTTCAAGAAATATTTAAATCATCTTTTTATCTGTCCATTGAGAAAAAATGTGACATTGTTAGACTATTGTGTTAAGAGCTATGATTTTTCAAACTTCTGGCATTATGTAAGACATTTTTAAGTTAGACAATATCTATGAATTATTTTTTGACTCCTTTAGAGGTAGATCTGGTTCTTAAGCTCTTCATAGAAGTTGTAGAGTTTTCTTTTAACTTTCCATTGATACTAAGTTTGTTCAATTTGGAGTTCTGAGTAAGGATTTACGCATTGGGGAAGTTGGGTTGTCGGAAGAAAAAAGAGACCAGAGTTTTTCTTTTTGGGTGATAAATGTGCATTGTGAATTGGAATGTGTTTGAATTATGATTTTAAGATATTGCCATGATTTTTGCATTTCTTGTGTTTGAATAATTGGGAACTTTGTATGTGAAATTGTGTTGCATTATGTTTGATTTTGACATGGCATGATCACTAAATTTTAGAAATGTGCCTTTGGGCAATACGAATTTCAAGTGTGATTTATGTGTTATGTGGGTTTGGCTAGGTCCCATAAGTTGAGTCAAGTTGATTTATCTCGTTTTTTACAGGCTTCGCCCGCCTTCCCGCTAGTGGCATTGGAGCTCCGATTTTGGATTCCCATAAGTTCACGGCTACACTGGACCGCTATGCGGGAAAGTGTAGTACGTTCTGTTCACGTTGCACAGGACTGCCATGCGGAAATGTTCAGTACGTTCCGTTTTGGACCAACCCAAACTGTTTGATGTGTTATGTAGTTTTTGGTTAAGCCCTATAAATTGAGTCAAGTCGACTTGTCTCATTTTTTATAGGCTCGCCCGCCTGCCCGCTAGTGACATTGGAGCTCCAATTTTAGACTCCCATAAGTTCACGGCTACACTGGACCACTATGCGGGAAAGTGTAGTACGTTCTGTTCACGGCTGCACAAGACCGCTAAGCGGGAATGTGCAGTACGTTCCATTTTGGACCGACCCAAACCATTTGACGTGTTATGTGATTTTTGATTTGTTTATATTGTGACGCATTTATATGTGATGCATTCATGTTTCGATTCTATTTATAAATTGTGAAAAAATTTGGAATTTTGAGGAATGAGAAATTGGGGTTTTCCAACTGTGAAAGTTTGGAAACTGATTATGATTGTTTTTAAATGATTTGAAAAGTTTGAAAAATAAGCCTTCGATGATTTTCCTACTATGAGAACTTTTATAAAATGGTAAAAGTTTAGAAAATGATTTTTGCTTATTATTTGACTTATAAACATGTTATCCACAAGCTGTCAAGCTAACCCCTCTTTCATCCCCATCTCTAGGTATCGAGCAGGAGATCGGATGAAAGAATGCCAAGACTGTTTGTTCGTTTTTGCATAGCGTGTATTTTGTGTAAAGTTGAATTTGGTATTGATATGATATATGGCTTGAATTGCTATTGATGTATTTTGAGCATTTATTTCAGAATGTATGAGGATTATGAAATTGTGTATAAAATTGAGTATGGTGTATATGAATTCTGGAATTGTGATTGTGTATGAATATGATGGGTTGTATTTTGAATTGAATTATGAACTTGTTGTTGAATTGAGATAGGATTGTGATTTGGGTATGGATGTGATTGGGATATGGATTCCGGATGGAGGATCCGATGATATTGGTTATTGTTTGAGAAATATAGAAGTGTGTTTAAAACTATTTGCAGGTTTTTGGGTTTTAAAAATACAGCCGTTATGCTGCCCGATTTTCAATAAAAATTGGTTTTATGGCAAAGATAGAATAAGAATAATATTTTTTGTTAAAGATGATATTGAGATATTGTATGATTAAGAAGAATTGAGTTTGATTGAGAATAAGTTTCCAAATGTTTTTGATTTGTATAAAAATGAATAAAGATGAAAGGAATGAAAGAGGAAAAAAATTATACCGATTCGGATTGGTTTAGTCTTAAGGTTTCCAACGCGATCGTTTTTCTCTCTTCTTTGTTCTCGGATGTTGGATATGCTTTGTTAAGTTTTTGTTCCACTTTCGATTCACTTCACTACTTTTGCTTTCGATTCGCTTTCGATTCTTCTGTCTTATGTTTTCAATTCGATTTGTAATTTCGCTTCGTAATTTCATTTGTCTACTTTGCCTTTCGCCTTTCGCCTTTTTCCTTCCATTCCGTTCTTTCGAATTCAATTTCTTTTGATTTCTCTTTTCATCACTTCATTTTTTGTTTCTGTTTTTCGTCTTTTCGATTGGGGTCCAGTTCCGGGATTAGGTACCAACATTTATGGTATCAGAGCCCAGTGTTAGGATCTTACTTGGGCAATATGTTTGTTAAGATTGAATTTGTGAAAATGTTATGAACATGGAAATTTATTTTCATAAATTATGTGAAGAACCAAAGGGATTGTTTGATTAAGGTTAAGAATGATGATTGATTTTAGGTTTGTGATAATGAAAATGAGATTAGAATTTCTTGATGAATCAAGATGATTGGTTTTGAATATACATTTGTGAGATGAAATGAGGAATATTTGAAAGACGAGATAAAGGATAGAAATATATGTATGGGACCATTAACTTGTTAAAATGTGTTAGGAAATATTTGATTTGTGGATATAGTGTTTGGATATGATATGGATGGTATTTTGATTGTTGGATCCCGTTTCCGGAACCCAACCTCTTAAACACTTAATACGCTAATACTGCTTAAACTGATCATGATCATTCTTGAATCGAATTCAAATCAAATGAAAGTGAAGCAAATGCGAAGCGAATAAGGTCGAATACAAATATGAAATAAGCGGATTCAAATCGAACGTAATTGCGGAAACAAAATTGAAGCGAATACGAAACGTATTCAACTTTTGACAAACATGTTAAAAAGAAATGGATCGGATTCAAACTTGGAATCGAAACATACATATGAAGACAAAACGAGTAGCATGACAAGTTTTC